>CM076086.1:20100362-20340362 GCA_038088235.1 Zacco platypus
TCATTGTCATTTCATGATACCTAATGAATAATATTAATGTAATGTGTTTTTATGACGATTTCGAATAAACTCTCCTCTCAATGGCATGTTAACAACTAAACTAATGTTGTTTGGTCAGACGGTCTCTTGCGGTGCAGAACAAGCCAGAATAAAAGTCTGAGTCCACGATATCTGTAGTATCAGGACTGTAACAACATCAGAGACTCTTGATTGTCCTGCACCGTCAAGTGTGAACAAACTCACCCAGATGCGCGGTTGAAAACGAAACCCCACGTGTCCCAGCAGCTGGAGGAAAACAATCAGATCACGAGAGGCGGATATGTGCTTCCTTTCAGAGCGGCTTACGTCAGTCTTTGGTTTAATCGCTTTTCTGTGATTTATTTCTCTGATTAAAAGAATAGGATGATCTGCTGCGCTCGGGCGATGAAGTGTTACTCAGATTTCACCGAGCAGCTGCAGAAACACGTCTGTCGTTTTACACAGAGGTAACGATAACAGGTTAAAGTTGCGCTAACTTTATCAGCTCAGTCCAAGGAAGTAACCAAACCCATGCAAGTGTCGTACAGATGAGACATGTGACCTCCGGAAGAGGGGAGCGGCTGATTGGATGTTTCCATGTGTTGAATCTCAGGGTGTGTTTGTTCTACAGGAAGATGAAGAGATGAACAGAGGAAGTGCATCAAAGAGCAAAGAAACAATGAACATCAAGACGTCTGAGACTTCTGGAGGAAGATGCTGGAATCACGCGCTCAAACTTACAATTAAAAATGGAAAAATATAATGGATTACAACTTGTAAAATTATATATTATTATTATAACCAATTTCTTATGCTGTATTATGTTTTAATGTGTTATACTCTTTAAAACTTGTAACCATGAACAGGTAAATACAACAACAACAACAATAATAATAATAATAGCAGTATGTAATATATGTAATTTAATATATAATTGCTATATATTTATTAAATATATACATATATATAGATTATTATATAATTGTTTAATCATATAACCTAATTGGGGTTATGATTATAAATGGAAAGATAATGTATTGCAATTTAGAAAATTATTTATATGTTTAAAACCAATTTCATGTGCTGTATTGTGCAGTATAATGTATTATACTCTTTAAAATGTGTCACAATGTATAAGTAATGTAACATAATGCATAATATAATACACAATTAAATATAATACAACAATTTAATTGAGGTTACAATTACAAATAAAAAAACAAATATGTTGATTTCTATAAAACGATATGAAATGACATCATATTAAAGCAATAAGAGCCGACGTTCCCTCGGGAACTGTCAAAGACGGAGCCGATCTATCCTGAAAAGACAAATAAGACACCAGTGACGTAACATCCCGCAGAAGATAAGACATCACCTCTCCGCTTTGAAGAGCGCGAGACACGAGGTCACAACCCCGTAATCAATGTCCGATCCCTGCTCGGAATCATCTAGAGGATCAATCCTCAGGAGCACATCTGTCCTTTCTAATATCTCCATGGACGAGATCAAGGTCTGGCTGCAAATGGATTGTGTCTGGCAGCATTCTCCGTTTATGAGCAATAGAAGTCGGAGAGTCACGCTGGTTTAACCACCGGCCTTCTGACCGACGAGTGTTCAGACGTGCAGAACCGGCTGTGATCCATGAGGACTGTCGCCTCTTCCAGGGCGCTATGAAATCAGTTTCTTTCTTTTTTTTCACAAATTCCATTTCTTTTTAAAGTTTAGTAGACAAAAAAACATGTCTAATGAATTTCAAATAATGAAACGTGTACAGTTCAACATCAATTCATAAAAAATGTAAAAACATTTTAGGTACCTATTAAAAGTTTTATTTTGCCAAATTATTATTATTATTTTTCTGGATTCTGTTTATTTTTACCAGTTAAAATTCTTCTGGAATGTTTTTCCCCCTCCAGTTTAAATGTTTTCTTGGTTGTGTTTTTTTTTTTTCTCAAGTTAAAATTTTAGGATACTGTTTATTTTTTCTAGTTAAATTTTTTTTGGATTGCTTTTTTTTCAGTTTAAAATCTTTCTGGATTTTGTTTTTTATTTTATTTTATTTATTTTTTCTGGTTTTAAAGTTTTTCTTTTTCTTTTTTTTGCTTTGTTTTTGTTTGTTTTATTTTTTCAGTTTAAATTTTTCTGGATTCTGGCTTTCCCCCCCTCTTTTTTCCAGTTTAAAGTTTTTCTGGATTCAGTTTTTTTCCCCCAGTTTAAATTTTCTGGATTCAGTTTTTTTTTTTTTTTTCAGTTTATGTCTAATTAATTTTTTCAACATGTCTAATTAATTTAAAATAATAAAACACAATTCTACAACAATTTATTAAAAGTTCAACAACAACTACATTTTTAGGTCTTTAAAATTTCCATTTTATTTATATTGGTTTAATTAAATTTTAACAAGTAAAAAGAATGTAAAAAAAAAAATCAAATGAATTCATAAAAGTTTGATAAACTAAATTTACTGAAAGGCCCCTATGAAATATTTTCAAAAATTCCATGTGTACATTTTTTTCTGTATTTATGATTTAATACAAAATTTTCATAAAAAACGAAGGCATAAAACATTAATTTACTTAATCTTTTAAAATGAAATCAAATTAAAACTTAAAAGCAAACAAAATACTGTACAACGGATATTTACTGTTATAAGTTGTAATGATTGTATTGTTATTCTTCTTTCGCTTTAGAACCGCTAGTGGGAAAGTTCTGAAATTTGGCACACATATAGAGGATGGTCTGAACATTAACCACAGCAATTTTGGAGTCTCTATCTCAATCGCTCTAGCGCCACCACTCTATGACAACATTTACAGTCAAGAAAAATGTTCCGCCTGATATTTGTTGGTTATTTTCTATGTGCTCATAAATATAAATGTCTGTAACTCCTAAACGAAATTAGATATTTTTGCCAAATTTGGCACGCTTATATATGAAGGCCCTCTGAAGACACACAAACGAAGCGATGCGACAGCGCCACTTGGTGATGCTAAAATTCAACAAACCATGAAATTGGCTCTAACTACAGTACCGTTGCTCTGAGTGATGTAAAAATATTTCGGCCATTTTTAACTTTTCCAAATAAACTACTTTTTCAAACTCGTCGTAGATGGTTCGTCTGATTTATGTGGATCATTTTTTATGTGCTCATAAATATAAATGTCTATAACTCCTAAACGAAATGAGATATTTTCACCAAATTTGGCACACTTATGTATGGAGGCCCTCCGAGGACACAGGAAGGAAGCGATGTGACAGCGCCACTTGGTGGCGCTAAAATTCAACTGAACATGAAATTGGCATTAATTACAGTACCACTGGTCAGACTGACTTCAAAATTGGCATAGAGTGTTTTTGTCTCAGTTGCCATCATCGTCCATCACGACATTGCTGTACCTTGAAAAACATGGACGTCACTTTAATTACAAAGTGACAAAACAGATCCAAAGCTATAACTGCAATGGTTTTGAATATTGCCACCAAACTGTGTGTTATTATTATTATTATTATGCCACATTGACAATAACGCATCAATTTGGTGACAGCGCCACCTTTTGGTCAAACATGACAAGCAATTAAATCACATAAAAATTGATTCTATTTATGTTTAACAACCATTTTACCCAAAATTATGTTAAAATGTCTCAAATTGATGATTTTACGGTTGATGCACAGTGCCACGTTTGTTTTGCCTCTGTCGTGTTTGGCCGCGGTAAATAAAGCTCGCAGCTATATTTATTTGTATTATTAATAGTATTACTTTGAAAAGTACATTCTACTGTCACAATTTCATCAAGTTTAACTGAGCTTTTATTTTGGCGGATTGTAGTGAGTCCATATTGCCAAGTGATTAAGTGTGCAGCCCTACTCTTGATTTATTCATCCAAATTCTGTGACATTCGGCGTTCTACAGTAAATTCATTTCTATGACTGGATTCAGTGATTCCGCCCACATTTTTATAATTGTAATGCGCTACTCTTCCTCAAAAGCCAGTGTTGTCCCAGAAGATAGGTCAGCGATTCTGCGATGGACCCTCGAGGAACGGGCTGTTATTGTAAGCTGCTGGGGAATGCTGGGTAAATATTTAGTCTGACAGAACAAGCAGTAATAAATTACAGGTTTCTGGGCTGCTGCGGAGGAACACAGAAGGTACGAGTCCACGCTTGGCAGCGCTCGGCGAATGAATAACTGCCTCAAAGTCGTCTGTTCACACGCTGGATCATGTGACACATTATACGCTGGGCTCAGAAAAACTCAAGTGCATGTGTTCACTTCATGACACATCACTTCAATATGCCTCGTTTGGGTAATTAGATCATTGTCATATTCTGGTCAACCCTTAATGGAGTTCAGCGACAACGTAGAGCAGGTTCTTGGCAAATTTCATTGCTTTTCCATAAACATTATACACGGATCTGTCACTGAAGAACGCAGCACTCACTATCTCGACAGGATCGGAATATTTGTGTAAAAACTAAAACAACACAGAACACAGCTTATGCAGGAGGCACAGGAAGTGCAGCGGCGTGTCGTAGTTCAGGACGTGTACTAGCAATACCAGGAATCCATTAAACAGGTGGCAGCACTCAGGTTATATCACACAGAACGCAAATGTTTTCTTCACTTTTTCCTCTGGTGAATTTCTACCATTTCACCTCAAATATACAATACATATTCTGAGAACACGAATAAATCAGTCAATTTTTGCATGCATGCATGATTAAATAAATTAATTCATTTTTTAATTAAAAACTTTATGATTTAATTTTTTTTATTTTGCATTAAAAATACATTTTGCTCAAATAAAAAAAAAATTACAAAAAGAAAAAATATTATATAAAGGTAATTACATAAAATAAATTTACAAAAAACTGTAAATTAATCAATTTTGCATGCATGCATGATTAAATAAATATATTTTTAATTTTGCATAAAAAATAATTTTTGCACAAAGAAAAAAACTGATATTGCAAAAAGAAAAAACTAAACTGATATTACATTGAGGCAACTACATAAAATACATTTTTTGCATGCATGCATGATTAAATTATGGAAGTCAGTTTCCGTCACTGAAAAAAAAAATAAAAAGAAGATTATTGCGACTTTTTATATCACAATTCTGACTTTTTTTCACAGAATTGTGACATAAACTCACAATTGCGAGTTATAAAGTCAGAATTCCGACTTTTTTATATCTCACAATTCTGAGAAAAAAAGTGAGAATTGAAAGTTGCAATAATCTTTTTTTCAGTGGCGGAAAAAGGCTTCCAAATTAAATAAATAATACACATTTTTAAATAAAAATCTTTATAATTTTTTTTTTATTATTATTTTTGCATTAAAATACAAAAGCAGCACAAAAGAAAGTTTTTTATAATTTTTTTAGTTCTTTATATTTTATACATTTTTATTATTTTTTTTTAAATAAAAGCAGTTATATAAACACATATTGTATAAATAAATACATACATTTAAATAGACAATTAAATAAATAGATATTGCATGAAGTAAAATCAATAAAGCTTGCATTAAAAAACTAAAAATAAATTTTGACCTGTTTTTTTGACCTGTATCATTTCAAAGAAATGCTTTGTCTTGTATTTACTTATTTATTTTTTAAAGTATTTTACTTATGGTAATGAAGATGTTTTTGTTCTACAGTAATGAAAATTTGGGAGTAAATGTTCTTAATTGCAAATGCCACAATCCAAAAGAAATCTTAAAAAAATGCTTCATGTTCTCTATGGCAAAATATGACTTAATTAATTTATTTTTTTTGGTGAAATACAACCTGAAATGTCAGAAAAAACATCGCAAAGCTCAGTGTACTCAAACAGTGAACAGACAATGCAAACTGTGAATGCATTCAAGAAAACAACCTACATCTGCCTTGGGTCAGTCTCACAGAAACATGTATAAATGATTGACTTCCTGTGACCGTGAACGTCAGCCTGACTATTTCAACATCTCCTTTAAAAGCTCCAGTTCAGACAGTAAATGCAGTGAAGTCGTTTAGGAAGTGTCTCGCTCCGCTGTGCCCGGCTGCGAACGAGACAGACGTGTGACATGCCGTTCACGGGCCGTACTGTAAGCATTGACACCCAGTGAAGCCTGTCCGACGCAGGGGCTGATGGGGTTTTACGGGAGCGTAATGCACGGCCCATGTGCTCTGCGTTAACTTCACATTCCTGCTACCAATTAAACCCTCGTCCCCTCAGACTTAATGACGCTAATGGCTTGCGACAGGCCAATTCAGCAGCGTCCCGATT
Organism: Zacco platypus; assembly: GCA_038088235.1. NCBI lineage: Eukaryota > Metazoa > Chordata > Actinopteri > Cypriniformes > Xenocyprididae > Zacco > Zacco platypus. The sequence continues at coordinate 20,106,654 of CM076086.1, forward strand.
CTGCTTTTCTTGAGCTTTATTTAGAAAGAACAGTTATTAAAGGAAGTCCAACAAAAACTCTGTTTCCAATAACAGCTTCACACCTGCGGCGAGAGAGAACAGCAGCGGTTCTCCACTGGAGTCGCTTCAGGACCAGATTTGGACGCCACATGATGACATATTTAAATTACTATTTGTGTTATATTTAAATTATTATTTTATTTATAGAGAATTACGCATGTTTGTTTGGTCAGGACATTATATTACACTGTATATTAAATATTTGTTTTTATATACAAGTTTTAAATAAAATACAAACATGAAAACATGATATATATATATATATATATATATATATAGTATTATAATGCATATTTATTTTGCACTATATACAACCTATATATACACTATACAATATATTTAATTAAATATTATTTTATTTAATTAATTTAAAATTTGTATAGTATATATATATATATATATATATATATATATATATATATACATAGAAAAATACTATATATTTTTATGTAATTATATATCTTTATGTACTATAATATATTTTTTATTTAATTACTCTTGTTTTTGTTTGATGTTTTTATTTAATATTTATTATTGTGCATACCATATACATACATATATATATATATATATATATATATATATATATATATATAGCTATATATATATATTATTGAAAAAATATTTTTATTTAATAATTTTGCATTATATAATATATAATATTATTATTATTGAATTAATTAAATATAATTATATATTTTATATAATTAAATAAAAATAATATATTATAATGTATAATTAAATAAAAATATATTTTTAAATTATATATAGTAATATATATACAGTAATATATATATATATATATATATATATATATATATATATATATATATATACACACACACACACACACACACACACACACTTAATGTACACAAGTACATTTATTGTTCAACACACACACACACATATATATATATATGTATTTTGTTGTTTGTATTCAGGACTGTAGTTTACCCATCAAAACAGATCTGAGACTCATTTTTGGGCCGCGAATCACCAGTCGAGAACCTCTGCTGTAAACTTTCCACGCTTGTTGGGAATGAAGTTTGTGAAGAATGTGGCAACAACATCCATCAAGCGGTCACGTCATGGGAAAGGACTAAAACTTTAACAAACACCTACTCAATCTTTTAAAATTGTGTTAGGAAGAGTTTTTAAAGTTCTTCTCATTACCGCCACCACTGACTACAGTAAAACACGGAGCTGGAGTCACAGCTGTGAATGACTCCCTCTCTCTCATCTGGTCGTTTCCTCTGGGATCGTGATCCGAAACAGATTAACGAGATCAACGTCAAAGCCAATGCGACCCGTCCGCTGAGGTCCGAGAATATACAATCATAAGTGGGCAGAAACAACTTAATTTTTCTACCCGTTAAGAGACGTGACCGTACGCGCAACTGCCTCAACAAATTAAAAAATTGCCCCGAAACGTGGACTTTACCTGCACTCCGGACATTTAGCAAACAAGAGAGGAAAACATGCAGCACTGACCAGTTGATGTCTATACTCTGGTCAAAACTTCATTTGAGGTTTACATGCTTCACAGCAAATAACAATAATAGGGTTTTTTTTTATTATAAAAAGGGGTAAACCCATTTAATACAGCTGATTATTCGATTGGTATATGGATGGTGAATAAATAAAATTAAATAAATAAAATAAATAATAAAATAAATAAATAAAAAAATACAAAAAATAAAAGTAATATAATAAATAAAATACGTAAAATAATAAATTAAATAAAACAAAAGAAAAATAAAAGAAAAAAAGAAAATAGAAGAAAAGAAAAAAAGAAAAGAAAAGAAAAACTAGTCATAAAATCTGGTTTATTATGCAGCAAAAACATAATATGATCAAATTGTGATTAATATTGGAAAACATCTGTTCTGTGATGTGTTTAACATCACGCACGGCTCGCAGACACGTGGCATCAGTCAAATTCAGCTAATTTTCACTCTTCCTAAAAAAAACTGCAGCACAAACTCCCTTTCTCCAGCACAAACCCTGAATATGAATACAGGAGAATGCTTCATTTATTATTGATCAACTAAAGCAACGAAGGAACGGATCAAAATATTAATAATTAGGCTGCCCATTCACAAATAGGGTTAAACTATGTGATTTTCACGTGGACACAGCTTCCCATAGTTCCCCAGAGTGGGAACACAAGTGTCTTTACTCGGGCCCGTCCCGGCGCTCCCAAGACCACACACCGGCGTGATGCCCCGACCAAACAAACAGCAGCAAATTAGTCATGAGACCAGCGTCCCGTTTGAATCACCCCCTTCTGCCCTATTCATCCCGTCAGACGTGAGACGAGACAGCCGGACACCCACGCTGAACCGCAGTAAACGCTGCAACACTCTCCACCGCCGAAGACCTGGTCAATGTCAGTACCCTGATGACCTCCGACCCCCCGCATCCGGGACGGTCAGACGTCCAGGGACCTGCACGCTAGGCCTGGCGTGACGCTGAACAGCAGATCTTTATTGCCCATCTTACTCAGGCTAATGACGCACAGCGTAAAGATAAGGATTCAGCCAGAGACGATGGGAAACAACACACTTACGCTTAAGTTCCTGTCCCAGATCTGGATGGTCCCGTCCTGGCAGCCCGCAGCGATGAGTTTGCCGTCCCGGCTGTAGGTGCAGCAGGTGGGCGTCACTCTCTTGCCCTGCAGCGATCGAGGCTTGAACACAGACTTGTGCTTCTTCTCCGAGGTCAAATCCCAAGTCCGCACGGTCCTGAGAACAAGATCAAATAAAAGACCTTCAGATCATGTGATATCATGTAAACAACAAAACTTGATGTTTTATTTATATAGCGCTTTTTACAATGCAAACTGTGGCAAAGCAGCTTTACATTAATAAGAAAATGGTGTCATTGTGCAGCTTATTCTATATATTATTATTATAACTTATAATATTTATAGGTTCATAATTTAAATATTTTATATTAAAAGTAATAAAATACAAAATAATATATTATCCATAATAAGTTATTTTAGATTTTACACAGGATAAATATATAAAAAAGCACACATATAAAATAGGGTTGTTAATAATAATAATAATAATAATAATGTTTTCAATTCCATTTAAAAATTGATAAGCCCATTAAATTTGCTTTAACTATATGTAGCTGTTAAAATAAAAAATAATGTAAATATCTTAAATAAAAGTAAAGTATTTACACTTTACTAGCCATTTACTGAAGAAGGTGCCAAAAAATGTCCATCATTTTCCAAATTTTAAAACCATTAACGGATAATTCAAGATGCTAAAGGTGTCTGGTAGAAACATTTCTGCAGTAAATCATGAAGAAAGAAATTAAAAGTGAAGAAAAGTGGAGAAAATGAAGTTTAAGAGCGGGTGAGAGACGTGAGTGAGGACTTGAGCAGAGGAATCATGGGATAACGCTCATTAATCAGGTGATCTCAAGACAGTCTGATGTGTTTTTCACATCGTCAAAGAAAAACGACACGATCCTGCAACAGTTTTGCCTCATGTGCGACATTAAAAATAGTAAATAAATAAAATCATCTGAAATATTTATCAGATAATTATTATTAACTGATCAGACAATGACTATACTTATTTATCATATATGAATGAATGAGAGTTAATTATTGAATGAATGAATGAATGAGAGTTAATTATTGAATGAATGAAAGAGTTAATTATTGAATGAATGAATGAGAATTAATTATTGAATGAATGAATGAATGAATGAGAGTTAATTATTGAATGAATGAATGAGAATTAATTATTGAATGAATGAATGAAAGTAAATTAATTATTTGAATGAATGAATGAGAGTTAATTATTGAATGAATGAATGAATGAGTGAGAATTAATTTGAAAGAATGAATAAATTAATTATTTGAATGAATGATTGAGTTAATTTGAATAAATGAATGTGAATCAATTATTTGAAAGAATGAATGAATAAATATTCAAGTTAACTATTGAACGAATGAATGAATGAGAATTATTTGAATGAGTGAATGAATGAAACAGAATCAATTATTTGAGTGAATGACTGAATAAATGTGAATTAATAATTGAATGAATGAGTTAATTGATTGAATGAGTGAATAAATGAAACAGAATCAATTATTTGAATGAATGAATGCATTAATGTGAATTAATTATTTAAATGAATGAATGCATTAATGTGAATTAATTATTTAAATGAATGAATGCATTAATGTGAATTAATTATTTGAATGAATGAATGAATGAATGACATTTTTCCTCAATAAGAACAGCAGTCAGTGAGATATGACTTTCACGGGTCACTGACAGATCCAAACAATGAAACGGTAAAATCAATCGATGAATGAATCATTAATGCATTAATACAGAATTCAGCTGAAGTCATTTAGGCTTCAAAAGCACCTCATCCAATCAGATTTGAGTGGCAGAAATCTGTGTTTAGTTTTAATGTTTGAGTGATTTTAGCACGTCGATGCTTCACTCGGCATCCGTTCGCCCCGGCGATGAATCAAACCCCCGTACGGACACACAAGAGCTTTGGGCGTCGTAACCAATGAGGACGGCCGACACTCATCTCACCCGAGCGTCTGTTCAGTCGTAAACGCAGAGAAACGAGAGAGGACAGTACATCAGCGTGACAGGCATATTTGAAGGATCCATGAAATTCCAATTTTCTTCCCTACATCTGCTGAACACATTACAGCTGTTGAGCGGGACACGGAGAAATCAAAACACAAGAGCCACATGAATATCCTCGGCCCTGGCAAACGAAGTGCACGGCGGAGTAACGCGATTCCCACATAACACACAACAACCCTGCAGGTCGCGTGTGTCACGCTGAAGGTGCTGACCGGCTGACGGAGGTCAAGAGAAGGCCGTCAAGACTCTAATGCAGTTGTTCAGTGTCTTCAGGACGATCACATGAACGAACGCTGGTCTGATTCTGATGAACGCTTCTGAAACTAAACTCTCCGTGTCAGTCAGACAGTCTCTTCCTGTCTAAGTGGGTACTTGAGCTGGAATAAAACAGATTTGTGGATCAGACAATAAAAATGAAGGGCTTGACTATAAGAATGAAAATTGCAAACCAATCAATGTCTGTTTTGTCATTTACCGGCAAAGTTTTTAATTATAATATCATTTGATCTCTTTTGCAATTTTTCATAAAATTCAAATTTAGGAAAAAAGTATTTGAAATAGATAATATATTATATATATATATATATATATATATATATATATATATATATATATATAAATGCATAAGGAAACATTAAAAATGTTTAATTATATAAAATAACTATATAAATATATAAAAATAAAATAATAAATAAATAATTATTATAAAATATATAATGAATAATGAATTCATTAATAAATTATGCAATTAATAAATATGTATAATAAAAATACAATAATATACAATCGATTTTATAAAAATTATATAAATATAAAATAAGTAAATGACAAATCATAACATATCATAAAATTATTAAATGTTATAATAATTATAGAAATATATAAATAATACAAACATATAATAATATAAATTATAATACATAAACTATATAACATAATAATTATAGAAATATATAGAAATGAAATAAATAATAAAATGTATAATTATATAATATTATAGAAATATATACTAAATGAATATATTCATAAATTGTCAAATTTGATTATGATCAATGAATAAATATTTATAATAATAGAAATTACAATATATAATAAACTATATAATAATATATAAATATAAAATAAAATTAATCAAAATATAAAATTATTATATAATATAATAATTATATAAATATATAATAAATAATAAATATGTATATGTATAATCATATAAATTAAAATAATTCATTAATTATATAATATTATATAAATAGATAAAATACATGCATATAAATTGATGTAAATATAAAAAATTTTAATGAACAACTTTTTTTGTGAAATCTGAAATACAGGCCTTTTTTGCTTTTTTTTTTTTTACAGGGCTGTAACGTGCCGAAAACCTCCTTTCCTCACTGAAGTGACGGAGAAGAGTTTATCAAAACCTCTGAGAGCTTCTGTCATCAGAAACGTCCATCTCACTTTATTCCTCATATCTTCAGTCGTCCCTTCGAGATGAGAGGTGAGCAGGAGAGGTCAAAGCTGTTTAAACAGCTCGAGAGAGAGACGCCCAGCGCCGAACCAACAGGCCGAACATGTCCAAGCTCTGACCTCAAGGGTCAAAGGTCACCCGAGACGCGCATAAACACACAGATAGCCTCAATGGTGGATTCCAGCAGAGACACGCTCACCATGTTTAGACAAGAGGGGAGAAAGACGGCCAAACAAATGTCAGACAAAACCGTCTGTCTGTCTGTCTGAGGACGGGAAACGCATCACATGACAAAGAGCAGCTCATGTGCGAGAAAAGACACCAGATTAACATCACAGTTCTTGTACAGAACATAAAACAACTCGGCTGGGCCGGCTAGTCCACCAGAAGCTGATCAGATGTGTTTCTCAAAGAATTACGGACGCTTAGTGCAGCCAATCAAGAAATACATCAGGCGAAATAACCATTTAATCTTTAATTGAACAAAACTATCAAGATCCTCATGGATAATAATGGGAATATTCCTCACAGCAGATGCACTGGTGTCCGATATAACTCACATAACATCATTAACGGTGGTGAATGTGAGATAAAAGCAGCTCTTTGATGGTTGTACGGCTGAGTGAAACGCTTCGCAAACAAGAACAAATGTAGGGCGGGGCTTGATTTTATCTGTGGGGAATTGATTGGATGGTTGTGGTTTGCTATTGGTGGATCTCATGTGAGTGACAGGTTGCCCCGCCCTCGTCATCAGAGAAGACTCAGGTTATTCTGATTCAAGATTACAAGGAACATGAATTTAACCGATGTGTGCGGATAAATCACTTATAATAAACACTGCGATATTGGATGGCAGACGGCAGCACCTGCTTCCTCTGCCATGTTTACACAGAAACCGTATTCCAGATCATGACATCAGCGCTCATGTGGCAGGTTGTCATGGTAACTCAAAGCTATCATTGCAAAGACATCCCAGTACGGACGCATCCGAACATGAGAGGTAAACAGCCCAGGAAATATTTTCCGATGACGTGCGGCGAGTTTGAAGCATTAACACTGTCGTCTGCAATTAGCACTGACTGCGATTTATGAAGCCGCTTCCCTGAAAAACACATCATTGATTTATGAACAGACAAAAGTGACGCATGTTTCACTTACCTCGCCGCTCCAATATGGATATAATCCCCAGTTAGGGATGGTAAATTAGTCTTCTAACCAATTAGTCAATTTTATGTTTCAATGTCTTGTTTCCATTCCACGTCTCGCTAAAATAAAATAAAATAAAAAATAGTTTTTAAATAGTTTTTAAGAGTTCTAAATTAAGCGATTTCTTTAATTTTAGATAAAATGTAAATTAATATTTATAAATAATAATACAATCAAAAAAGATTGAAAGATTTAAAAAAATCAATTGTTTTTAAGAAGGTTAAACATTAAGTGATTTCTTTCATTTTGTATTAAATGTAAATAAATAATATCAAACATAATAAAATGAGATTTTTTAAAATTGTTTTAAAGAAAGTTGAAAAATATGTATAAAAAATTAACATTTATAAATAATAACAACCATGTATAAATAAAATAAAAATATAAAGAAACAAACAAATAAATAAATACATTTTAAATGGTCTGTGAATCGTCCTGTTATATGCAATAAACGTTGACGTCTATTTATTTGTTGAATTTCGGTCAGTTCCCCTGTTGAGTGACTGCACTTAGCGTCCATATATATATTTATACAGACAAACGTAAATGCATTTTAGGAACTTGTCGTTTCGAGCAACAGTTGAACTACTCTAAACTTGACACCGCGTCATCAGGCACAACACTCATGATGCCAGAAGTTGAATTAAACAATCTCCCAATATTGCGCAATGCAGGGCCTAAAACTAACTTTTGTCACTCCGGTGACTTAAACGAAAAAACAAAGAACATAAAGCCCACCTAGTTTGATTTGATTGGTTAAATCAAATATAATATATATATATATATATATATATATATATATATATATATATATAAATATCTAATTAACACGTTAATTCAACAGCCCTAACATATTTATATATCTTTATATATATATATATATATAAATATCTAATTAACACGTTAATTCAACAGCCCTAACATATTTATATATCTTATATATATATATATATATATATATATATATATATATATATGGGTCATTGACGAATAAGGTTTTTAAAAGTGTAAAAAATGAAGGATGTTTATGGAGATATAATTCATTTTGAAGTTTTATTAAGTGTTAACAATGAGATTAAGCGGTTTATATAATCAATTAACACTGCTTTTGTCATTTTTTATGAGATGGACAAAATTTGTCTCCCAAAAAGTAATTCGGTTTAATCAAAAGTTGTGACTCTTTTAGTTATACCGAATGACGATATTTTCAAACAATGCTAACAGGCTGATATCTAGCAACCTAGCTATTTAGCTAACAAAAGGACAATCAAACATTTTATATTTAGTACAAGATTTTTAAAATATTACATTATTTTCCACGTTTTATAGCAGTTGTACCGAATGACGTTTCGGGACATGCGTATGAGCAAGTGAAAACATGAATTTATAGTTAGTTACTTTGCTTAGCGACCATGTGATCTTTTACAGGTGTTTGAATGATGTCACATGATATTGACAACATGACTTGATCCAAAATGGTAACTTTATATTGGTTACTCCGAATGACATCAATGAAATTCATTTTTCCAAAATGACAAAACAATGACTTCTACACATAATTTTAATACCATTTTGCACTATGTTGATATATGATGTTATAAAATCATGGTGGAATAAAAAATATATACATTTATTACATTTTAAGATATTTTAATCACAAATGAACTGGCTGCATTGGCCTTTGGACGGTTAAACCAAATGACCTTTTGACACTTCAAAATCTTTCAAATACCTTTATATGTAGCAAAAACTAACTTGATGAAATTTATACTTGGTTTTAATAAATAGAACTAGAATTAGACGTGAAAATACAAAACAGAACTATATTTGGTCTCTTTTTTATGTAATGTTTACTTAACCAGGAAAATTAAGTGAAACAGGGACATAAATATATGCGAATGTGTTTTTAAATTATGACAAAATCTCAGTGGGAATTTTACATGTAAAGGGTTCGGCTGAGAAAAAAGTTTGGGAATCTCTGACGTAGACTAACAATATAAAAACCGCTCAGACAGAAAACAGAAACACGTCCAAACGGCCCCTAACGCTCCTCATGGGGCCTCTTCACCTCACGCCACCCGCCCAATCAGATGGGATCCTCCAGCGGGATTGTGTTCGGAGACATTAGAAACTGGAAAACTTCCCCAGATGGATGGGGAAATAAGGGCAGAATTAAAAGAAAGTCATGAGGCCCCAAGAGCCTCACACATCACTGATTATGAAGAGCTCTCGTTTTATTTCAGGGGCCGAGAGAGTTTCACAAACGAAGCTGGGTGGGCCGACGGGACGTTATTCATCGACGGGATGTCCCATTCCATCCGAGCCGAGACTCTTAACGGGCTTTTAAAGGCTCGGAGCAATTAAACGCCCTCACGCTGATCATCGTTTCTGAATCTTCGGTGGACAACAGGGGTGCATTCAAGTGCACTGAACGGGACGCACGCTTGTGACGGAGACATGGAAGACTTCCTCTGTGAAGAGGAATGCACTGGACTGTAGGTGAACCTGATGCATATCCCATTCGATGTCCCGACTTGTTCACGGGCCACACGGATGTCAAACGAGCACCGCTTTAACCATGAAAACGGAGTTAACGGTTTACAGACTGAGTTCAGCTCAGGAAGGACATATTAGGACATTTCCTTTCAGAAAACGGGTAACTGTGTTGGGTGTAGCACATTACTAAATAATTAATTAATGCAATTTAACTGCTTTTCCCTTGAAAAAGAATACAGTCATGTAGAATAATGCATTAACATCTGCTTTATAAGTATTAATAAACAGCCAGTATCCTAGTAATGTGCATGAGATTTGGGCCCTAATCTAAAGTGACCAAAACATTAATATTTTTAGAAGTGCAACTACAGTATGGTTCAATATTTTTTATTAATCTTGTTATTTAAATGTTACATTTTGTAATATTATACTGTATATAATAATATTATAGTTAGTTTAAATAATTTTATAAACAAATACATTTAAACGTAAATTTAAAAATTTATGTTAAACAAACATTTTTTACACATTTCACATTTAATCAATTAAATGTATAATAAAATAAAGTTCATGAATAAAAAATGCTTTAAAATTTCAGGAAGTGCAACTCCAGTATGTTAAAAATAGTTTTAATAGCAATTTATTTTACATATGTAAAATGTTATTATATTTTATATCATATACATTTTATACAATATGATATTTATAGTTCATAACTTAATTATAGATACATAAACAAACAAACAAACAAGAGACTTCAATCAATAAAGATGTGAAATTTATAAATAAAAATATTCATAAATCAATAAAATGCATAAATAAAATAAATTATAAATAAATAAATGAAATAAAGATTAATCAAAGATGTGATTTTATTTATGCACTTTATTGATTTAATAAAAAAATTATATAAAAACACTAATATTTTAGAAAAAGCTAATAAATAGTCATTTTTTCATTTATATAAAATGTTATATTATATTTTATAATACTATAAAAATATATTTAGTTCATAATAAATTAATTGTAAATAATAAACAAGAGATTTCAATACATAAAGAAATTTATAAATAAAATGCATAAATAATCAAATATGTGAAAAATATAAACATTTTATATATAAAATATATATTTATAATATTATATATAATATTATAAAAATGTTATTTTTATAGTTAATAATTTAATTATGAATAATAAATAAGATATTTCAGTAAAGATGTGAAATTTATGAATAAATAAAAAAATCATAAATAAATAAAAATGAAAAATAAAATAAATTAAAGATTTAAATCAAATATAGATGTGAAATAAAATAAAATGCATCCATTAATAAATAAATAAAATAATTCATAAATAAATACATATATTTTACTTTAATATATTTTGTGGTGGTGACTGAATTCAGAAACATTTTAGAGTTATTAGAGTTTTAGCCCCATAAATGTTCATCTGTTTTAATAAATTCCCTGTTGTCAACAATGCATTTCATGACAATTGCTGTCAGATTTAAAAAAAAATTAAAATCAATGAAAAAAAAATGGAACTAATGAGCAAAGATGATGATGTCATTGGTTATTATTATTATCTAATCACAGAAAAGATGCGTTTTACAAGCCTAACGCATATCAGAGACGTTTGGCCAAATCCCCGGAGGTTCATTAACTCAGATAAGACCAGCAATTTAGGAAAAATCCCGAGCATATGGGATTTTTCCTAATCCTTCTTCAGGACTACGGCTGAAACAAATGAGTTCACTTCTAAAAATACACTGTTGTGCAGTTCTGCAAAATTAATATCTCAAAAATGTTAAAAACATTTATATATAAAGTCCTTCTGAACGTCTGCTATGACGGCCTCTGGGATTTCTCCACGGATAAGACAGAAATCGGCCACTTTTCACCATCACCTCTTAAAACAAATATAAATTTTATGGCTACTCGTACACACACCGCTGCCACAAATTCATACACACGTATTAAAACTGATCCATCCCGCCATTACAGCTCCGTATAACGACCCGCAGTGTTTATTCTTCACCAGAAACAAAAATATTATAGCAATAACATGATGGAGAATTTTTAGTGTGAGAAACAGGTGGCAAATCTCCAGAAGCGGAGTTACTGCGAGCTTTTAGTCTGGAGCCAGAAACCTGCTCTTACTCCAGCATGGCATGATGGGAATCTACGGCATTCGGCCTCTAGCACAACGGTCCTTCGGAGGATTTTCAGGCGTTACGGGGAAAAGAACAATGCAGCGGAGAGGTCACACAGAGGTCATCGCTATTCATCATCCCACATTGTAAGATGAGAATATGGACTAATGGAAAAAGCGGTTCCAAAAGTTCTCATACATTTCCTCTGTGGATCTGCGGATCTTAATTATACTTTGCTTTAGATTTTAAAAAATATCTAAATTGTAATATATATGTATATACACACATATACACATACATATTTATACACTATTGTTTAAAAGTTTGGGGTCGGTAATATTTAAATTTATTCAGCATCAAACAGATCAAAAGTAACACTAAAGACATTTAGAATGTTACAAAGATTCTATTTCTTGTGCAGCAAATCAGCATTTTAGAATGAAGGATCATGTGACACTGAAGACTGGAGTAATGATGCTGAAAATGCAGCTTTTGATCACAGAAATAAATTACACTTTACTATATATTCACATAGAAAACTGCTGTTTTACATTGTAGAAATATTTCACTATTTTTACTGTATTTATCATCAAATAAATGCAGAAGAGACTTCTTTCAAAAACATTAAAAAACTCATCAACCCCAAATAATAATCATATTTTTCTAAACCACTGCCTTGATCAACACAAAATAGGCGTCATTTGAAAGCTTAGAGTCTCAACTTTACAATGCATGTAGCCCGAGTAACTCCTAAGTAGTGTGGAGTCTTGATAAATAAAAAAACGTTTTCATAATTTATGAAATGCTTCTTTGTACTGAAGTTATGCCGGTGCAACTTCACACGATCAGCAAGGTGTATGGAACAAAAAAACAAAGCTATTTTCTAATAACAGCAACACTAAGAGGTCAGAATAAACCAAAGACGGAGTTGAAAGAGTAATGTTTTATTTTGCCGACGCGTTTCGCCGCACAGGGCTAAAGATTAGAGGTGTGTGAGACATTTAAACAGTGTTGAGTGTAAGCAATCCGTTGAAGCATGATTATTTGTTGAGTTGTTTTGCGCTTTAAACTTTAGCGGGTTTTTGCAAGTGAAGCCCCGCAAGACTCGCATGTAAATAACATATGACTGCATTTATGTCACATTTTAACTTGTAACTTCATAAAACATGCTCAGATAATGGAATTATTCATCAATTATCATTTTTTACAGCAGATTCTCATGCCGGAACTCGACGGCCATTGCCAGAAGCCAGTTATTTTATTAATAAAGTTTTAAAATATGGATATTTTTCTTACAAAACCCCATCACTTTGCTTCAGAAGGCCTTTATTAACCCCTATGTGGATTATTTTTATGATGGATGGATGGATGCGCTTTTTTTGGGCTTCAAAATACAACTCCCCGTTATAAAGAGCCTGGATATTATTTAATATAACTCTGATTGTGTTCGTGGGAAAGAAGCGCAAGTAAATTTTTAGGAACTATCTCTTTAATCCTATCGAATACCTAAACTTAACTACCTTACTAACTACTAATAAGGAGTAAATTAAGCGTTTATTGAGGCAAAAGTCGTAGTTAATAGTGAATGTGTTCCCCAATACTAAAGTTTGACCCAAAAAAAATGTAATAAAATCGTTGCATTACAATAACGTGAGCAATTTAGAATAATGAAAATTACAGTAATGAGAACTTTGACTGGATATTGATCAGGTCATAATGAAAACTATGGTTTTCGACTCATGACGTCTATTAAAGCCCGTGTGTTGCTGATAAGCGAGCGTTTTCTCTCAAACCACCTTACTAGTCGAATGTTTAGTTCTACAGCAAATCTTTTTGTGACACTATAGAAGGTCTGGCTTACAATAGGAGGTACCGGTGTGGTCGGATGAATAACACCGATCTTCATCGGGCGATCCGCGCTATTATCAACACTCAAAGCTGCGCGCTGTGAGCGATTAATGGGTGCTGAAACGGGCTCTACTTACGGCGGATCCCCCATCTGCAAACACAAGAGAAGAGATCCATTCAGCTCAGACGAGACGAGACGAGACGGGTCATCTCAGAAATGATGCATGAAATCACGGCGTACAAGACAATCTGTCTCACTGAAGCACACTTATTCTGTGCGGCGCACATGAGATGCGTTATAATCTTCAAAAAAAGCTGGCCATTTTATTTTTACAAGTGTAACTTCATTTAAGTAGTCACGCCATGAAACAAGACGCAGCAAAATGTACCACTCGGAGACTCATTTCATCAAGTTGTGAGTTAAAAACTAAGCTATTTGTTACTGGATATACACTAGCGTTTGGGGTCTGTTAAATGAAATTATATACTCAATATAATTTTATATTCAACATTGATAATCATAAATCATGTCAAAATGATTTCTGAAGGATCATGTGACACTGAAGACTGGAGTAATGATGCTGAAAATTCAGCTTTGATCACAGGAATAAATTACACTTTAATATATATTCATAAAATGGTTATGCGTAAAAAGATATTTCATTTAGCATGTATCCACATCATTGATCATTTAGAGCCAATATGCAATTTATCATAGGAAATATTAGGTTTTTTCAGCTTTTTAGCAGTTATAGCATCACCTATGGTCCGATCTCCATAAAAGTTTGCATGCTTGTTTAGAATCATGTTGAATGTGCTCACCTAATTTTGTGAAGTTTTGAGGTTTTGTTGAGAATTTAAAGGCATTTGAATATATTTTGCAACGCAAATTTTCTAAATGTCCCCGTTATAGCTATCCAACGGGTAAAGTTCAACTTTTTTATTAATTTTATTCATTATTAATATAGAGAGTCTTGTACTGCATTGGTTTTACTGAGGTTGAGGACTAGTTCACAAAAGTAGTTATTTTACATAATCAAATATTTAATGAACAATTTGATTGACAACAATAGTTCTTGAGACAAGGTTGTTTAGCATGAGGAGCTCCAAGACCTAGTGGCTGATTTATTTAAAAATTCTCACAGATCTCTAAGGCCAGGCATCAAACATGCCCACAGAGTTTCGTTCCGATCTGCCTCCATTAACCTTGTCTAATAGGTCCTCAAACTTCATTGGCCAATGGTGGCCATGTTTTTTTTAGATACACCAATGTCCTCAAAGACAATCATGGCACCTTGGACAAAGACACTGTATGCCAATTTTCAAGTCAAGTCGGACTAACGGTTGGGTGGTTATAGCTTTTTTCATGTTTTTTTCCCTGTTATAGCGCCACCAAGTGGCCAATCGCTGTGATTTTTTGCATGTGACCAAAGATTGAGCCCGTACACACGTGTACCAAGTTTGGTGAAAATACCTCATTCCGTTCACGAATTACAGCCATTTTAGTAAAAGTGGCCCTGCCCACTTCAAATGTTTTGGCGGCCCTTAGCAACCACGAATCGAAATATCAACTTTTTTTATTTTGATAATTATCAGAATCCAGTGAATCTTGCTGCACTGGTTTGGCTCTGATCGGGCGAAAACCCTAGGGCTACTTTGCAAAAGGAGACTTTCCAAAATAGCCAAAAATGTTGCATTTTCGTACTTTTCACACATTACAAAGAATGAATTTCAAAATTTATGATTTATAAAAATGTTTTTAACCACTATTTTTAAGACTGCCCCTCCTCCACACCTGTGAGATGTTTGCAATTACACATTTATAACTATACTATCTAAGTCTAAACCTAAAGTAATCTTGACAAACTATATCATTTGAAAGCTTTCTAGTTTTCATATTTGGTGACTGATTTTCAAAAGAAATATAGAAATAGCAATAGATCCTTCATTTGTGATGTGAATATTTTTATGTGGGTTTTAGAGGTCAAATCAAATGTTAACATTACTTCCCAAACGTATTCCAAATAGGATGTCTACTTCATAAATATTTTTAAAAATATGAAAATATATGGTTCAGATCGCTCAAACCATATATGAAAATCGAAGAGTCCTTATATGGTCACGGGTGGAATCTGAAGTTTGGTACTGCGCCCAAAAAAAAAAATCTTACTTAAAGTTCATTTTTTGAGATATGAACCTAAAATTTGCCACAGATCTTCAGATATTTAGCTTTGATTTTCTTGAAGTTTTAATTTTACATTTTTCTAAACACGTTTACTTGTACAATAATCTGAAGTGTTCCCTTTAAAAGGATACCAAACTTCAGTCTGAAGTTTTCAAGAAAATAAACAATCGTCATTTCAGCCAACTCAAAAATTGAAATGGGTCAAAATGACCCATTAAATCAAGGGTTAATCTACAGTGACCATGCTTCTGACCCACGGTAATCGCACCAAAAGTGCCGCCCAGAACACTGAAGTCAATGCAGAACTGAGCGTAACCCCTGTTAACCTCCATCCCGAGCGACACACCATCCGATCACAGACACATGTGGCCGGCGTTCCCGTGCTGCTGATATAACGGCTCACATCTGCAGCTGTTCCCCGGCCTAAATGGTTTCCTCCTCTGAAACCGCCTGCGACATGCGCCGAAACGTGCCAAGGGAAGACTTCCAGAATCTATATTACAACTGAATAAAACAGAGCCACATCTGTGCGTCCGGCGAACACGACTCAAACACTCACCGGCGACGCTCACACAGTAAAACCAGCGCGCTTTTATAGGGGAACACAATGAGGGCATAATTTGACGCAGGGCAAAGGTTTACACGCATATAAAGTTTCACAGGGCTGTAGTTTGGAGGCTGTGAACACTGAAACATCTGACTGGAAAACGCTGCTAGAAATGTATTTGGCTGAATATACCAGCATTTACTGCAGTGTCGCGACAAAAATTACATTCTACTTGAGATGTGAGAAACAGGAGTATGATCAGCGTATGAATGGATATTTGAATCAGAATCACTGGATTGACTGTCTTAAAAGCTATTTTAATTTAGGAAATACATTCAAATGTGATCAAAATGACTGATTTTTATGAATAAATTATTATATGACTCCTTGAATCTGAATCGGACTCATTTACTGACTGCCATAATTGCCATTTTAATTTGAGAAAAACAATGAAATTTGATCAAAAAGAAAATTATTCTTACAGAGCGATTCTTGAAGTGGTCAAAAACACTTAGAAAAACGACTCCCTGAATCTGAATCAGATTGACTGGCTGATTGCATTAAATGAAAAACATTAAAATCCGATTGAAAAGACAGTCTTGTAAACAAATGACTCTTATGAACAGAATCTTAATTTGGTCAAAAAGACAGAGAGAGCTATTGTTTGAATCAGACTAACAAATGACTCACTGAATCTGAGCCAGGACTCACTTACTGACTGGATAACTGAAGAAGAAATTTTTTTTATAAAAAATAAACAATTCTTATGAACAAATGATTCTTATTGAGTGATTCTTGAAAAGACCAGTCTGACAAATGACTCCCTGAATCTGAATCAGACTCACTGACCGGATGACTGCCATAAATGTCATTTAATTTGATAAAAACAATGAAATGTTATTAACACACTGACTCTTATGAACAATTTGCTCTCATGAACAGATTCTTGAATTGGACAAAAAAAAAAAAACAACAACAACAAAAAAACAGTTTGACAAATGACTCGCTGAATCTGAATCAGACTCAGATGGCATGACTTGATGACTGCCATTAACACTATTTTAATTTAATAAAATAATATGAAATCTAATCAAAAAGATGGATTCTTATGAATAAATTATCCTTATGGACCACTTTCTGAATTTGTTCAAAAACAGTTTGACAAATGACTCCTTGAATCTGAATCAGACTCACTTACACAATCAATGAGATAGAAAAGATTGATTCTTAAAAACAAATGACTCTTATGAACAGATTCTTAATTTGGTCGAAATGACAGAGAGAGCTATTGTTTGAATCAGACTAACAAATGACTCACTGAATCTCTGAATCTGAACCAGGACTCACTTACTGACTGGATAATTGAAGAAAAATGATCCTTATGAACAAATGATTCTTATGGAGTGATTCTTGAAAAAAAATGACTCCCTGAATTCTTGATGACTGCCATAAATGTTATTTTAAAAAGAAAATCATTCAAATGTGAACATATTGGTTTTGTTTAACATGCAGTTATTATGAGAAAGGAATATAAACTTTAAATTTGATTAAGACAGTCATGCAATTGGCTCCATGTTGTTTGGAAAGTTTCAGTGACTAAAATGAAATTTGGATCACTCAAAGCAATCCCAGTGAAATATCCCACAATCCCATGGGATTACGTGTTAAACTCAAGAACAATGGTTTTCAGAAATGCCATGAACTTCCTCAAGTATGCAAACACAAATGCTTGGCATTTTACCGTGGCGAAAACACGAGTTGCTCGAGCTTCATAGAAGCACGCGTGCTGTCGTTCAGGTAGCTGGATATAAACACGTCAGCGGTTTAACAAACTAATTAGCTCAACTCACCCGTCATTGGAGCAGGTCAGAAACTCCTCTTTGATCTTGGGATGCCAGCAGCCGTCGTTCAACATCGCCGTGTGACCCTGAGAGAGAGAAAAAAATTATATCTGAATAAAAATCCAAAAAATCATTAAAGTCATATTTTAAAGTCAATGTGAAAAAAAAAATTATATAACGTTTTTTTTATGTTAATTTCTTTTACTTACCATTTATTTGATCAAAAATACAGTTAAAATTCTGAAATATTATTACAATTTAAAATAACTTCTTTCGACTGGAATTTATAGTAGAATTTAATTTGTATCCAGTGATCAAAGCTGAATTTTCAGCATCATTACTCCAGTCTTCAGTGTCACATGATCCTTCAGAAATCATTCTGATATGATGATTTGATGCTGAAGAAACATTTATGATTTTTATCAATGTTGAAAACCGTTCATATTTTGAAACAAACTGAATGTCTTTACGGTCACACTTAATCAATTTCACGAGTAAAGTAAAAGTATTAATTTCTATTTTTTTTTTCTTCCTCCAAACAAATCATCATATCAGAATGATTTCTGAAGGATCATGTGACACTGAAGACTGGAGTAATGATGCTGAAAATTCAGCTTTGATCACTGGATATAAATTATATTTAACAATATATTCACATAGAAAACAGGTTTTTTTAAGTTTGTAAAATATTTCACTATTTTTACTGTATTTTTGATCATATAAAAGCTACTTTAAATCCCCCCCCCCTAATTTATTAACAATATTCTTCTGGTCTTTTTATGGATTATTAATCAGTGTCTAATCTTTCATTAAAATATAGTTTCTTTACTTTCGCCACCTCTGAAACCGAGGTTGTGTGAATGTGGTGAAATATTAATTTTTACATGATATGAAGAAATTGCGGGTGGCATGTGTTCAGATCACTAACACTAAATATGAGCAGCATTAATACTGATGAATGACTCAATAAACACAACTACTACTACTACTAATAATATCACAGCCTAATATTTCCAATTGAATATTCAGTCACATTAGCTGACTTTAAAGCAGCGGTCCCCAACCTTTTTTGCATGAGTAA
The DNA here is from genome assembly GCA_038088235.1 of Zacco platypus. Taxonomy (NCBI): domain Eukaryota; kingdom Metazoa; phylum Chordata; class Actinopteri; order Cypriniformes; family Xenocyprididae; genus Zacco; species Zacco platypus. The sequence goes on from CM076086.1 coordinate 20,126,181, forward strand.
CATCCTCTCTGCCCCCTAACGCTCTCTGGCGGGCTTGGTGCGTGTAAATCACCTGTTGCGATAAATCCATATTTCAAGTAGGACTCCTGGTATTGTCTGTTAAATGCAGCTTTCTTTTTCTTGGAAATCGTAGGCTCTTCTTCTGTCTCCTCGCTGGGCCGTTTCCCCTTCGCAAAGAAGCTTTCCAGAGATGTTTGTTTTTTTACTCGTTTTGCTAGCTTGTGTGTTTATTTTTAGCGGTAACGTATCACGTGACCTAAACAAGCGTTGCTATGCGCCAAGAGTGAGTCATAGACGGATGTAACGGAGAGAATTTGAAGTTGAGATGCTGACTCGCGATCTTCGCAGTAGTGAACGCGCCAGAGACAAATGCACATTTCATACACACATGCACATTTCATACTAATTACATAAGTCAGTTTTTTTTTTTTTTTTTCTTTCAAATAAGTTATTTATTCTTTCTGTGCGGCCCGATACCAAATGACCCACGGACCGGTACCGGTCCGCGGCCCGGGGGTTGGGGACCTCTGCTTTAACGTGTTAATTTAGACACAGGAAATGAAAACCAGGAAATGAATTATAAAGTCATTCTCAGAGAATAAATAAAGCGGTCAGTGATTGTGTTTGATGATGAGCACATGCTGCATGCATGCATGCGCATTATTAAAGCGTGCCCTTCAACCGCTGCATCATAAACACTGTACGTCCTGAATATCTGATTGCGGTATTTGTTCAGCCCAGAGACACACTGGCCTCAGAGCAGACAATCGGGTCCATCTGCGTATTGTTTGACACCAGAAATCCATTATAAAGATGCGTTACGACACACAAACCAACGGCAGCATCAGTCAGTGTCTCTAAATATGAGTCAAAAGACGGTTTGTTGGGAACTATTGACCACAGATGCTGTGTGTCCACCTAAAAAACACACCAAACCCAGAGAAACGCTCAGGACATCAGCCAAACATCACTGAAGCAGAAAATAATAGTCTTCAAAGTGTTTTAGAGGACACAACTGATGCACAGGAGACACCAGCCACTTCTGGAGCGCAGTGCTGTCAATGTCAACTGAAATGAAAATGATTAAAAATTATCTTCATTAATTGAAATAAAGTTGAAATTAAAAAATATATATCTAAATATTAGAGAAAAAATTATTAAAAACTATATAGACATTAAAAATAAAAATGAAAAAATTTAATTAACAAAATTAATTAAAATTATGATGAAAATGAAAAATACAAAAATAAAAACTATTAATTGAAGCATCATTTTAGTTTTATTAATATTTTTAACTAATTGTCATTAATTTTGGTGTGCATTATGTGCATTTGTCATTTTATTTCACATACACACATACATACTATATATATATATATATATATATATATATATATTTTTTTTTTTTTTTTTTTTTTTTTTTTGTGGTTTTTTAGGTTTAATTTATTTTTATTTCAGTTTTATTTATTTCCAATAATTTTAGTGCTTCAACTTAAACTAATTTCAGTTTCTTTCAAATGCAATAGTTCAAGGTTTTCAACTAATATTTGTATTTTATATTTGTATCTAATATGTTATATTTGTATTTCTGTTGTATTAACAGAAATGTTTTAAACCACAAAAATATGAAGCACCACAAAGGTTTTCAACATGAGTTTCTTGATCAAATCATCATAAAATGATTTCTGAAGGATCATGTGACACTGAAGACTGGAGTAATGATGCTGAAAATTCAGCTTTGATCACTGGATATAAATTATATTTTACTATATATTCACATGGAAAACAGATATTTTAAATTGTAAAAATATTTCACTATTTTTACTGTATTTTTGTTCAAATAAATGCAGTTTAGTGAGCAGAAGAGACTTCTTTCTACAATTTGAAATTGTAATTATTCCAAACTTTTGACCACAAGTGAAAAAACCCCCAAAAAACTTATAATAACGACAAAAACAAATTTAAAAAAATGTAATAAATACTATAATAATATATAATAATACTGCTGTAGCATCAGTGTGTAATATTATCAAGTGTGTTCACATGTGGAAGCAATAGCTATGATAATAAAACAAACTGAATTCAAGTATTTCTGTCATGGACATCCAGTTGGCATCTTTCAACAGCAAAACATGACATTGACAATGATTGAAGAGAACAATATTTACACTCGACGCTGAAACGCACTCGCTAGAGTACATCACGTACCCGAAGAAAACCCAATTACAAACAAGAAAAGTGGAAACGATCCCATCGCAGTGACTATGGCATGCCGACACACTCCATTACAGACGTGACCGTCACCGAGCCGAGCCGCACTTTAAACACACACTACACACTTGGATAGGGAAAGACGGGGAAAAGGACCAGGTGCCGCTTGCCTCTCTGATGTAGTTCATCTACACCTCATTACATCCCAGTCGACAAACAACAACCAGATGCAGCAGCAAACAAACAACCACTAGAACTGAAAAACACTGAACTAACCAGGGTTACTTGAGCACCACTGAGATACTACACTCTGAAAAATGCTGAGTTAAAAACAACCCAAGTTGGGTTGAAAATGGACATACCCAGCGATTGGGTTAAATGTTTGTCCAACCTGCTGGGTAGTTTTATTTAACTAAAAAACAAAATATTGTATTGATTGCTTAAAATGAACCCAAAATATGTTGAAATTAACATTAACTTATTAACATGTTTAATTAATGAATGTTCACCTTTTTATTTTGAGTTTAATTTAAGTCAGCCCTATAGTAATTTTTAAATAATAGTTGGGTTAAATAAAACTACCCAGCAGGTTGTACAAATATTTAACCTAATCGCTGGGTTAAACCAACCCAAGTCGCCGGGTTAAAACAGTCCAATTCGCTGGGTTAAAAAAGCCAAAGTCACTGGGTAAAAACAACCTAATTCGTTGGTTTAAAACAGCAAATTGGGTGGGTTAAAACAACCTAATTTGTAAGCAGCCTAAGTACCCGGGTTAAAACAGCCCATGTCGCCAGGTTAAAACAACCCAAGTCGCCGGGTTAAAAAAGCCCAGTTCGCTGAGTTAATAACAGCCCAAGTCGCTGGGTTAAAAACAGCCCAGTTCGCGGAGTTAAATCAGCCCAGTTCGCTGGGTTAGTAACAGCCCAAGTCACTGGGTTAAAACAGCCTAAGTTGCTGGATTAAAACAGCCCAGTTCTCTGGGTTAAAACAACCTAATTCACTGGGTTAAAAACAGCCCAATTCGCTGGGTTAAAACAGCCCAGTTCGCTGGGTTAAAACAACCCAATTCACTGGGTTAAAACAACCCAATTCACTGGGTTAATAAAAGCCTAAATCACCGGGTTAAAACAGCCCAGTTCGCTGGGTTAGTAACAGCCCAAGTCACTGGGTTAAAACAGCCTAAATTGCTGGATTAAAACAGCCCAGTTCGCTGGGTTAAAACAACCCAACTCGTTGGTTTAAAACAGCCAATTTGCTGGGTTTGTCCATTTTCAACCCAACTTAGGTTGTTTTTAATTTTTTAGAGGGCACAAGAGTTTTATCAGAGCCGCTATCGTTAACGAAAGTCATTAAAAAACTGTTCTGTTAAAATAAAATATAAATATTAGTTGAAAAATTTGAACTGCTGCCTTGGCGATGAAATGATAAATAAAATGAAAGAAATAAGTTTAAAGCTGCGGCAAGCAGCTTTTCAAAAACACTGTGTGGAAGTTAGTCGGGCGACACCAACAACAATCGTGTAACCAATCAGCATCAGGGGCGTATGACGCTGGAGGAGACTGAACGAGCACGAGGGAGATTTGAAGAAAGACTGCAGGGAAAGATGATGGAAGAATCTCACTGGAATGAAGATTTATGACTGGGCAAGCGCTTTAGGACCTGCGTTAATATTAGAAAAGCTTTCCAGCGCTGGAGAGAGCCGAGAGGGAAGCTGCTTTGATTCCGCTTCAGTGAGTGTCTGGAGCTGCTGCGCTGTTGGCGAATAACAACCAATTCTTGTCGGTGTTTATGCTGCCTTCACGAGCTCTCGCAATTATCGTAAATATGAGTTTCCTGGGTAAAAAATGCACATGAACGCCCTCCCATTTTGAAACTAGAATGCGATGAGCTCGTAATCATGACTTCAGAAGTGGTAATTATCAAATTTCCGATAGCATAACTGTACTGTACATTCATTTTTTGTGCTTCCTTGTCGTTCGCTTTATATAAAGTTACATGTAAAGCGTTTATCGTTACCTTGGTATTGGCCATGTCCACGATATATTGATCTCCTTTGACACACTCAAGAACCTGGAATCCGTCGCGGTCCAGAACTTTGGCCTGAGAGTTTCCCGCCACCACCAGAATGACATCACCGGTGACGCTGTACTGCAGCGATCTGATCTGATGGCTGTAACGACACACACACACACACACACACACTTTTTGTTATTATAGGGATTGGTCTGATATCTTATAATATTAGGATTAAAATAATTTATTATTTAATAAAAAGAAGAATTTAAATGTAATAATAATTATTATTAAATAATTATTATTTTTGATTTATTATTTATTAATAATAATTTTTTATTGTCAATTATATTATTTTTTAATAAAAATATTTATTCTTTCAATTAAAAATCAACAGCATTTGTAATTTATGCACTTATTAAAAAAAACATTTTTTTATTTTTAAGATTTTACATTATAATGTTCACACCGATAATAACTATAACAATAAAGTTTGAATTCTGTAAGAACAGTAATGAAGTTCACACCGAAAATGACAATCACTGGAATCCAGAATGATTTTTTTACCAGTTGACGAACAAAAACATCAACAGCCAATCATAATCTGCCCTGCTTTAACAAGCTCGAGCATTTAAAGTGACAGACGACAAAACTTCAGACCGTTCATCGTTCTAATTATCGGCCCTTACTGTCTGATTTCACTTTAAACGCATAAAATTATGGACTGTGGACCATAAAAAAAGAATCAACAAATATTTCACCAGCTAAAATATTAATTTTATATATGTATAATTAAATATTCAGTTAAACTTTATTTGAAGGTGTCTTTGTTACACTGTTTCATGTACTTACTATAGGCTTAGGATTAGGGTTTGGTTTGGTTCAGTTGCATGTAATTATGCATAATTTATAGTTATTACTATAGTAACTATATGTAACATATGTAACAATGACACTGTAAAATAAAAGTGTTACCAAATATTCATATAATACTTCATAATTTACAAATTTGTAAATATGTCAAATGCTATATATGTATATATATATATATATATGTGTGTGTGTGTGTGTGTGTGTGTCTGCATGTGCATATTTATGTATATGACTATATATGTGTGTTTTAATGTATATGAATGTATACATGCATGTGTATATTTATGTATATGACTATATATGTGTGTTTTAATGTATATGAATGTATACATGTCTGTGTATATGTGTGTATATTTATGTATATGACTATATATGTGTGTATTAATGTATATGAATGTATACATGTGTGTATGTGTGTCTATTTATGTATATGAACGTATATACATCTGTGTGTGCATTTATGTATATATATATGTGTGTGTGTGTGTGTATTAATGTACATATATGTTTGTATGTTCATGTATATGAATGTATAAATGTCTAAATTTCATATCACATGACTATTTAAATGAGCACAAATTAAAAGCGACAACGATTCATAAATATAATTTAAATTATAGAATTATTTTTGCTTTAAAAGAAGGGTGAAAATGTGTCATTAAAATGCCAAATGCACGTATTAACAGTCTTAACATTTTAAAATGAATCTTTAAGCAATATGCAAATTTGTTTTTTTCAGTTTTAGGGAGTGATATGACATGCTGTGCTAAAACAGTACAAGCAGAAGATAACGCAGTATATATAGCGCTGCAGCTCCGATCTGAGGTCAGCGAAAGAGCCGAGAAGCTTCGAGAACATGAAAACACGGGCATTAGAGGCAGAGGGCCGGTGTGAATTCCCGTTACCCTCTCCGGGTCACCGGCTTTATAGGCTCCACATGTGTTTTCTCTGGCCATGTCTGCTGGTAAAGGGATGGCACCGCACCTGGGTTGATGAACTTGTTAATGTGCCGTGGCGTTTCCCGAATCACTCACACACAAAAGAGTGCTCGGGCTCAGCCAATTGGCTTCCAATATCTCGAGACGATTGGGTTTTCTGCTTTTAGCAGGATTTTCTAGGAAAAACAAAAGACGAGAACAAAAATACACGGCATCTGGGTGCAATCAGCTGGCCGGGCTGATTTGACTCGAGAACGGGCTCATTCCAGACGGATGAGGTGTAACGCACATCAAAACCCCAGGAAGCGCTCGCGGTCGAGGAGAGAGACAGGGATGAACGCGTGTCCGATGGGGCGGCACCGGGACTCACCATTCGCACGGCTGGAGGGATCGGAAGGCGTGCAGCGCCCCGTCCATCCCGGCGAAGTCCCAGAACTTCACGTCGTAGTCGAAACTGCCGGTGATCAGACGAGCGCCGGAAGGATCCAAAGCCAAAGCTGAAACCTGTACAATCAGACATTCATCAGATACGAGCTTAAAAGACAATTAATATTCAGTAATATTATTGATTTGACGGCACTGACACCATCAGATGAGAACAAAACTGAGTTTCATGAAATGTTTGAACTGATATTTCATTAGATTTAGTTTTTTGGGGGTTTAAAAGACAATTAATATTCAGTAATATTATTGATTTGACGGCACTGACACCATCAGATGAGAACAAAATTTGAACTGAATTGAGTTTTATTAGATATTCTTTTTATAGGATTTAAAAGACAGTTAATATTCGGTAATACTGATTTGACGGCACTGACACCATCAGATGAGAACAAAATATGAACTGAATTGTGAATTGCAGCTGAATCGAGTTTGTTTGGTCATTGATGAACTTTACAACACTATCAACTTCTGTAGCTCCTTCACAGCTGAAATTCATTTCATAATTGATGAATTTTGCAACATTAACACGTATATTTTCCTGTTTATTTCTGTGAAGCTGCTTTGAAACATCTGTATTCTATAAATCACTAAATAAAATCTGACTTGACTTTTGGGGATGAGTTTTAACTCAGATTACATAATCCTCACAAATCCCGACTGCAGGCCGAGCGTGAGCCGGACACAAGCCTTCCGGGGAACTTACGGTTTTACTGCCGTGCTGAAGTGTGATCTCATGAGTGTCCGGGATCTTCTTCACCGGATTCTGTTGGAGAAGGAGAGAGAGAAACGTCAACTTATGAAGGCCAAAAACAAAATCGAGAGTTTTCAGCAGAAGACGGATGAAAGGTTCTCTTTCGGTGCAAAACACGCTGCCAAAATATCACACGGCGTTCAGCGCTCACAGCGGGATCGTTCTCCGAATCAAACGCACGCATGTCTGTGTGATTAACGCCCGTACAGAACTCGCACGGCACACCTGGGCCTGATGGGATACATTTAGCCGAGTAGAGAGTCATCACCGGGGCGGCCCCGACACCAGAACCCATCTATCAAAACGGCCCACGGCGGCCCTCAAACGCCACAGGCCTGGGAAACAAGGGCGTCTGCATACTGTCAGAGAGAGAGTAAGACATTTACAACACACCGAGAGAGAGAGAGAGACAGAGAGAGAGAGAGAGAGAGAGAGAGACAGAGAGAGAGACAGAGAGAGAGAGAGAGAGAGAGAGAGAGAGAGACAGAGAGAGAGACAGACAGAGAGAGAGAGAGACAGAGAGAGAGAGAGACAGAGAGACAGAGAGACAGAGAGAGAGAGAGGGAGAGAGAGAGAGAGAGACAGAGAGAGAGATGAGAGAGAGAGACAGAGAGAGAGAGAGAGAGAGAGAGAGAGACAGAGAGACAGAGAGACAGAGAGAGAGAGAGAGAGAGACAGAGAGACAGAGAGAGAGAGAGAGAGAGACAGAGAGAGAGAGAGAGACAGAGAGACAGAGAGAGAGAGAGAGAGAGAGACAGAGAGAGAGAGAGAGAGACAGAGAGAGAGAGAGAGACAGAGAGAGAGAGAGACAGAGAGAGAGAGAGAGAGAGAGAGAGAGAGAGAGAGAGAGAGAGAGAGAGAGAGAGAGAGAGACAGAGAGACAGAGAGAGAGCAGAGAGAGAGAGAGAGAGAGAGAGAGAGAGAGAAAGAAAGAAAGAAAGGCTAGGGAAAAGCTGAATCTCATGAAAAGGATGAAAAGGTTAAATTTCATCCTAAAATTAAAAACAAAGAAAAAGAAATTATATTATGCAAAAATATTATAATTATATTTTTATTATCCAAAAGTATACCAAATATCATAATGTTACATTTTTACAATACAATTTAAATATTATATAATATATATTTTAAAAAGTTATTTTCGTCATTTAAAATTTTTGCATTAAATGAATGAGAAAATGTGCTTAATTATAATGAAAATAACAAAAAACTTAATGTTTTAAAATAGGCTTAATTTTCTTCATATAAAATATATTTTACTATTTTATATACTTGTTTTTATTCTCATTTTCATTACTTATTAATCATGAATTACATATGTTCATCTGCTTAAATTATTCATCAGCATGAATTAATGGCATCATTTCATAATGTTTTTTAAACATTTAAAATAAATATATATTAAAAATAGGCTTCACTTTCTTCATGTAAAATAAAATTTTTAATTTTACATTATATTTTATTTATCTCATTAGATTATTATAAAACATTAATTATAAAAATTATAATTATATATATATTTATTTAATATATAATATATATAATTAAAATACAAATGATGTAAATATATAATACTAATATATATATATATATATATAAATAATATTTTTTTTAAAAATTAAACAAAAGAGAATTTGGGGATAAAATGTCTTTACATAAAATGTCATTTTATTTTATATTACATTATATTTTTACTAAATTATATAGTAATCTTTTCTTTTTTTTAAAAAATGCATTATATGCATTAAATGCATAATTTCTTCAGACATTTCACGCGATTCATCCAAACTAAAGAACAGAGTGTCTCTGAAAAGCTGGAGCACAAGCTCTACAGAGACGTCTGAGGTCAGGTGACAGGGCAAGAATTTTAAATCATTGGTCATTAGAGATAAAAAAAAAAAAACAAAAGACAAACTTCACACTGTCTTCAGTCTTTTAGATTTCCAGGGATGATAATGGCAGTGTGGCCCTCTAGTGGCGCCGCTGACACATTACACACTGCTCCCATCACACTGATCATGATGATGAGACGACAATTAGGCTGAAAATCTCATTCGGTACGTCGCTCCTGCCCTACACCAAATTAATTAAATAGTTATCAATACATTCTATATTATGACGTTTCACTTGAAATATAAAATTCAAACGTCAAAAAGCAATTTTACTTCTATAATATGACAAATTTCGAAAGCAGGAAATTGATTTATCTCTGTCTGGCATGTGATTGAAAAATAAGAGATACACAAGTGTGTCAAATTGTAAAAATATCTCATTTTGTTTAAAAAACAACCCACACTCGACTTTTATTGCCACTTACTAACAAAATTTTAAAAATTATTTTCAAAATTAACTTTGGTCATTAGCATATAGACAACGACCCATGTTTCTGATTTTCATACGGTGGTTTTGCCCCACCGAACGAATAGTTTTGAAGATATTCGCGAAAGTTGTTGCACAAACCATAAGGCGAAACCTACCATGTTTGGTATCGTTGGACTCAGCAAGGATTCATGAATCTAAGGAGATGATGCCATCGAAATAAGTCAACAAAATCCAAACTTATAAGCCTTTTTGTGCAAACCGTTTAGAAGTTATAAGCAAAAGTCACGATTTTTCCTTTCTCCGGACCAGTAGGTGGCGCTGTGCCGAAACCCAGCACGTAGCCTCAGGTTATGCTTGTGATGACACGCACCAAGTTTCATCTGAAATTGATAAAGCGTTGCGAAAATAAAGCCTATATAGTCTATTCTCACGAACGGTACGTAATTCGTTTGCGAGTTATTCGAAAACGGTTGGATGGATCAACTGATGAATTTCATAACTTTTTGTAGGCATGGCCTCAAGATGATGTGGCTCAATTTTCATGTGAAATCAGACAAACCGTCTAAGAGGAGTTCATAAATATTCAAAATGGCGGAAAATAACGTAATGGGTGCAATCGAATCGTCTTGAAACAAGGATTATATATTTATATTTTCCGAATATCTTCATTCAGTTTTGAAGATGAACGAAAGTCTGACGTGATGGCCAGAATATTATGTAAACTAACCATGTTTATGGCGCTAACAGATGAAAATCACTCACATCATCTTCATCATCATCATCATCGTCATCATCGTCATCGTCGCTGTCAGCGGTGCTGCGCTTGTATCCGGGCGGCAGCGGTGGTCCGACAACATCATCATCATCATCATCATCATCATCATCCTCCTCCTCCTCCTCCTCCTTCTGAGGAGGCGGCAGTGGGCCGATGACATCAGAGTCGCTGTCGCTGCTGTCAGCTTCCTGTTTCCTGTTCACACAAACACACGACAGACTCACGGTGACCGAGCTGAAGCGCTGAGCGCCGCTCGCTCTCATCAGATCGTTACGGTACCTTGACGTGGACGTAGACGGTTTCTCTGTGTGGCTGACGGGACGAAAGCGGCTGCTCTCCTCAACTTCCTGTTTCTGACGCTCTTCTGTGACAAAAAAGATCAAGGTTGAAGAGGCGTTTGAACACCGAATCACACGTGAAGAACGAGCCAAAGAAACGGGACTGACCTAAAGCGCGCTGACTCCTCTCGATGGCCGTCCGCCGCGTCTGCTCAAACATGGCCTCCAGGTCAAAGGTTCGAGCTTTCTTTCCTGAGGGTGAGACACACGTTACAACGGAACATGTGACTGCTCCTGTGACATCCGAGCGCTGGAACACATGAGAAACACTCACCGAATCCAGAGAAGCCCATGACAGACGACACGTCGCCGTCGTTACTGGAGTCACCTGACGTCACACAGCAGAATGATGATTAACGTTGTGCCGGGAATAAAACACAATAATTCATTATTAATAATATATTACTAGTTTATAATCTATTATTAACTAATAATAATAATAATAATAGAGTTTCTATTATTATTATTATTATTATTACATAATTACAATTACCTTCATTAAAAAGTATTGCAGTATTTATTTATTTTAAACTATGAATAATGTACGAGTGGTAGAAATAGATTCATAAAATAAGAACATAATTAATAATAATCTACACTGAAATTAGAGTTTTAGAATTTCTATTACTACCTTTATAAAAAATAACTCTATAACTATGAATAACATATTGGTGGTAGGCAAACGCTATTAAAATAAAAATAAATAATAACAATAATAAATGTGTAATTTTAGAATGTCTATTTTTTTAACTGCAGAATTTCTATTATCACCTTTACAAAAAGTAATATAGTATTTATTTATTAATTTTAGTTAGTTAATTAGTTATTGTGAACAATGAATGATGTATGGGTGGGAGGAAAAAGTTATTAAAATTAAAATAATAATCTATAGAGATTTTGGAATGGCTATTATTTCTATTATTACCTTTATAAAAAAGTAATACAGTGAGTATTTATGGATTTATTTTGAATGATGAATAATGTATGGGTGGTAGGCAGAAAATAACAAAATAAAAAATGTCTAATAATAATAATAATAATCATCTTCAGGTAAAATGTGACAATTTTTTTATTTATTTCCTTCACCAGAAGAACTACAGGGTTTATTTGTTTATTTCAAATGATAAATAATGTGTGGGTGGTATGAAAAAATTATAAAACAATAATGATAAATGATACACACACACACACACATATATATATAATATGGTATTGCAGACATGTTGTGTATTCTCACTCCTGTCACAGAAACGAAGGCAAAAACTTCTTATATTTTAATTATTATTCAATAATCTTCAGACTCACATGTGCACCAGGAGTCTCTGATCATAATAACAGCTGCTTGGACTGTTTTGACTTCATTAAATCATCGCAGCTTTCAGCAAAACACTGTCCAGCAGTTTGAACACATTCATCTCGCTTAAACGAGAGAAAGACCTGAAGACTGACGAATAAAACTCAAAAACTCACCCGCATCACTGCTATGATCCGCCATGTCAACAATACCGGACACTTCCGGAACGCCACATGTCAAAATAAAAGTCTCTACAAAATACAAGTCCTCAAGTTACTTTTGAGAAATGTTTGTCTTGAAGCTTCTACTGAAGAATAATAATTATTAATAATAACTACGATTAATCAAGTGTTGTTCATTGTAAGCTCTTTAACTAAAGTAACTAATGATAACGAACGGACTAATTGTAAAGTGTTGCCGGTAGTAATTAATAACAATTATATATCATAGAAATTGTGATTCCTTCGATCTGATTACAATATTTCTGCTAAGAAATAATATTTTATGATAGTGGATGTCATTAATAAATGTGACCTTCATTTTCACATTATTTTATTAAAGCATTGTCAAAGAAACAAATGCAAAAAGACAAATTCAACATTAAATTGCACTAACACTTTACGGTAAGATCTCATTTATTAGCATTACTTGATGCAATATTTATCATGAACTAACAATGAGCATTATTCATTCATATTTACTAAATAGAAATACAATTCTACGTTATTAGTTCAGGTTAGAGTGCATTAAGTAACACTAAAAACGTATTCGTAAATGTTGAAATTTACATTAACTAAGATTATGTTGTAGAAATGTTACCAATTACACACACAAAGTAAATATTAAAGTCATTTGACGTCTTGTCTTCGTTAAAGCATCTCGTGGTTTGTGGAGAGCTCTGCATTCTGACAGACGTCCAGAAATGAATGGATGTGGAAGCAAACCAACAACGCACCTGCGAGCGATTCTTGTTTATTCCGCACAAATCTGTGCCGACAACTTGCTCAAACAGTCAAAACACAAATGATACACACACACAAATACCACAATCATTCACAGTAAACAGCTGCAGCTGCGCAGCATCTGGAGGGAAAACAGGAGGTTTTTTTGGAAAACATCCCTTTACTGCTGCTCGTCTTCCTCCTCCGCCACGATCCGCTCGATGGCGGCCCAGTCCAGTTTGCTGAGAACGCTGCCGGTGCTTTGAGAAAGAGCGTCCAGGTCCAGATCTCGCAGCGGATCGAGGGTTGTGAACGCTTCATCGCCCTGTGCGGGAAGATGGATGTTCAGAACACAATACTAGTGTAATATTTCCTTCGCAGTATGTACTGCACGCTTGCCTTGACCCTTTGGTATTCATTTCTTATTATCATTATTTATTAAATTTACAAAACAAAAATAAATAAGATGCAAACAAGGAACAGATACAGTCAGCACTGCTCCATATGACATACCAATACAGAAATTATTGAGTCTGGTATTCCTCATTCTGCTGTCAAAACAGACTGAAGACAACTAGCGCGATGAAGCATGTTTTAGCACATTGCCAGCATGAATTAACATGTTGCTAGCATGTTTTACTACAATGCCAACATGATTTAACACCTTGCTAGGATGAATTAGCATGTTGCTAGCATTTTTAACACATTTTCAACATTAATTAGAATGTTGCTAACATGTTTTAACACTTCTTGTATGAATTAGCATGTTTTAGAACATTGCAAACATGATTTAACACATTGCTAGCATGAATTAGCATTTTGCTAACATGTTTTAACATTGCTCGTATAAATTAGCATGTTTTAACACATTGCTAACACGAATTAACATGCTGCTAGCATGTTTAACTCCTTGCTAGCTAAATTTACATGCTGCTAACATGTTTTAATACATTGATTGCGTGAATTAGCATGTTTTAACACATTGCTAACATAAATTAAAACCTTGTTAGCATGAATTAGCATGTTTTAGAACATTGCAAACATGATTTAACACATTGCTAGCATGAATTAGCATTTTGCTAACATGTTTTATCATTGCTCATATAAATTAGCATGTTTTAACACATTGCTAACATGAATTAACATGCTGCTAGCATGTTTAACTCCTTGCTAGCTAAATTTACATGTTGCTAACATGTTTTAACACATTGATTGCGTGAATTAGCATGTTTTAACACATTGCTAACATAAATTAAAACCTTGTTAGCATGAATTAGCATGTTTTAACACATTGCTAACACAAATTAGCATGTTTTAACACATTGCTAACATGATTTAACACCTTGTTAGCATGCATTAGCATGTTTTAACACATTGCTAACACGTTTTAACACCTTGTTAGCATGAATTAGCATGTTTTAACACATTGCTAACATGAATTAGCATGCTACTAACATGTTTTAGCACATTCCTAACACGATTTAACATTTCGCTAGCATGAATTAACATGTTTTAGCACGTAGATAGCATGAGTTAGCATGCTAATATTAGTATTTTCATACATAATTACTTTTATTAGGTTTTGCACTATCATTTTTGGCATTTTAACCTTTTCTAATTATGTTCACAATTTTTTTTGTCAGAAGTTTTGTCAAGTCAGCAAGTTTTGTGCCATTCCGATGAAGTAAAAATTAAGAAAATGTCTTGGTCTAAAATGACCGAAGACAACCAGAGAGTTAAAATGACTCCTACCGAGGCAACTAACTAGGTGTTATAGGTTGGGAAGTCACATTTGTCAGTGTTTGTGAACTTAGGCACCTGTCTGATGTCATGATCCTCCCAAAGAAGAATCCTGTGGACATCATCTGGACTCACTCCGTCTCGGTCCTGCACATGTGTCTGATCTTTCTCTTTCACTGCTCTCTGTTTTGCTGTAGGCGTGTGGAACCCATTTTTCATCCCTACAGAAGAACACACATGTGAATATGTGAAGGAATATTCATATTCACATTCATACTCATATTTTGTCTGGCTTGTTTATTCTGTACATATATTATTTTCTAGTTTGTATATGGGCCATTCTACAGAGTCAGTTGGAAAGTCTTGAAAAAAAAAAAATTTTCCACAAATTTTGTATGTATGCAATTTGTATAATATCCAAGGTGAAAATTTCTATTAATTGTGCAGTTAATTCTCATATTGTATTTTCAAAAAGATTTTTGAATAGATAATAGAAGGATCTTAGTAAACATCTAAAATTTGAATAATTAAATGCTTTTTAAATTGGTTTTTTGGTTGTGGGACAGCAGTTTGCACCAATTGACGCTTCGCAAACAGTCTGATTGAGAGGCGATCTGACCAATCATAACCCCAAATCCGCCATTTTGTCCGTCAAAGCAGTCAGGGGAGTTAGTAGATTAACGTTGATGAACTTGAACTTGAAAAATTGTGTGTCCTCACGTCTTTCCACGCTTGAAACAACATTCCTTCTGATGTTCATTCATGTTTATTTGATGCTATAAATCAGTCATTAACAAACTGTGGTCCGCGGACCACTAGTGGTCCATGAGGGTACTGCAGGTGGTCCGTGGAAAGGCAAAATAAAATAATATTTTACCTTCATAAATAAATAAATTAAATATGTGGCAGCCATTGTGTGCAGTAAACTTTCTTTTCACAAGCCTGTTGCACACTGATGTGATGACTAGTTATAGTAGTGCTTGTAAGGCTATTTAGAGGTGCGGATTAATTTAGGTAAGTCTGTGTGTAGACATTTTATTATGTGTGTTATGAGGTGGTCCGCAAAAATTTTTGATTACAAATAGTGGTCACAAAAAGTTTGAAAAACCCTGCTATAAATGAACTAGTATGAAGAGATGATCGGTTCACGAGGAGCTACAGCGATCTGTCACGACACATTAAAGAGACACTAGACGCTATTTATTGATTAAACTTCTTTAAAAAAATTACAATATTTTAAATATGAAACTGTTTCATACGTTGTCAGTGTCCTCTTTGCTCCGCGATGTATTTTTCACTGTGTGAGAACATGATGTGTGGCATGAGAGCGCATGGCTTTTCACACATAGCAACATGGGTTTTTCCGGGTTTTGCGAAGGGTCAATTCTGTAGAATGGCCAATATATATATATATTGTTTACTAGAAGTTTCACCAAAACCAATTCCTTATTGCCTACTTGGCAACAAATCTCACTGATATTTTTACAAAAACATTTAAAAACTCCATTCTCTGATGAACGCTCTTCGTCCCTTGTCTGGTTCTCAGGTCAGACAGCATTCCGCGGCGAGTAACCTGGGATAACCGATCACCTGGAAGATCGCTGGCTGAACGTGAAACATGGGATTGAAGCGAATATTCATTTTTTTAAATGATCACAATCAACATTAAGAAATGAAATCATTAAATTATAAAATATGAACCTGGTCTGTGCAGCCCGAGCCTCCCGCTCAATGAGCCGTGGTCTTTCGCAGCACATTTCCTCTGAAGCACAACAGTCTTTCCGAGAGAGGATGCCGAGCGTCTGTGTGGTCCGCTCTGGTTCTTGGGAATTCTCTTATTTTTCCCAGAGGACTGACTTCTGCTCCTGAAACACAGAGCAAGACATTTAGCGTGATTTGTGCTCCTTCTCCAAACAAAACACTGGCTCTGTTATCAAAAACACAGCGAGTTGCCAAAACGTTCCAGTGAAGATGCATCACATTTAGCTAATTGCAAAAGGCAGAAGGAACAGTAACACAGATGGCACTGACCTGAGTGTCTCGTGGGGGATTGTGGGAAGGTTCAGCGGCGTCGTGAGCAGGTCAGTGATCAGACTGCAGGCGTCACGAGCTCTCAGTTCATGATGCTCCTGAAGAACCATCCTGAGAGCACATGGAATCATATGAAGCATGTGGGAAAACACTGGATAGGTGCTTTAACACACATAAACTCATATTCATACCGGTCTCTTTGTTCTTTGGTCTTCTTGTTGGTTGCCAGATCTACAGAGGTTGGATTCTGCAACGGGGGAGAATTATTCAAGAAAAGTAAAGTTATCAACTGAGTTTTGTCCAAGTTCACAGCTGCACATAATTTTTTCCCAGAAAATATCTGAAACGTACAGCCACTATATAACATTATGATTTATGACAAATTATTATTATTATTTCTATATAATCAGTTTGTAAAGTGACAGTAAAGGCATTTATAATGTTACAAAAGATTCTATTTCAAATAAATGCTGTTCTTTTGAACTTTCTATTCATCAAGAAATCCTGAAAAATAAATGATATCTCAGTTAAGTATATATATATATATATATATATGCAAATAATATATCATAATATATAACATCAAAAACAAACAGTCTGACAATGCAATCAGTGACATGTTTGATCTGAAGCGTCTCACTCACGTGTGTGAGAGGAGAGATGAAGGGTCTGTGCTCGCTCTCTCTCTTCTCTTCTCTCTGTTT
Organism: Zacco platypus; assembly: GCA_038088235.1. NCBI lineage: Eukaryota > Metazoa > Chordata > Actinopteri > Cypriniformes > Xenocyprididae > Zacco > Zacco platypus. The sequence continues at coordinate 20,143,556 of CM076086.1, forward strand.
GCGGTATTCCATCAGTCGCTCTCTCTGCTTCCTCCTCATCCACATCCTCAGATCCCTCCGCTCCTCCTCCATCATGGCTCCGCTCGGCTTGACCTCTGACCTGCCGCCCACCGCAATTAAACAGACCAATCAAATCCAGCAGTAAATATGTCACGCATCCTTCACTAATCTACTTAGCAGGGCTGTTGTTAGCCAATCATAACAGAGATCATTTACATTTAGATCAATCAGACGCTTTTATCCAAACAGGGTAAGTATTAGACAACCAAAACTATTGGAAACATTTTTATCTGAAAAATAAAATAAAACAAAATTAATTAAATTAAAATAAAATAAAATTTAAAATAAATTAAATTAAAATAAAAACAGTAAAGTAAAATAAACAGGGTAAGTATTAGACAACCAAATAAAATAAAATAAAAATAAAATAAAAAATAACTATACATATATATATATATATAATATTATTTCAGTTAGTTCGACAGACAACATTTTAAATTTATCTTTAGTTTAAGTTGAAGTACTAAAATGACCAACTAAAAGTTAAATAAAAATGAATAAAAGCTATATATACATATGTAAAAACACAAAAACATACAAAAAAAACTAAAACATTAACTAAACTTAAAAAGAAATCCCTAAATGTAAAAATAAAAGTAAAAACTTTTCATGAAACAACAACAACATTTTTTGGATGAAAGAAACTTTGACTAACACCATATTAGGACTCCAGGGGAAGAAATATATGCTACAACAACTATCAAAATTGTAGAATTAGGATTAAGCATCCTAGTTAGCAGATTACTGTGAATCTCACCTGCTCAGATGCAGCGTTTCTGATCGAGACAGATCCAGCGCTGATCGAGATAAAGCCCCGTCTCTGATCAACTCGCACAAGATGTCCTTCACATCACTGAGGCCGCTCACACCGAGAGTCTCCTCCGCCGGGCTGATCAGAGACAAACAGAGGGATGGAAAGGAGGAAAATCAACAAAGACAAATACAGAGACATCACCAGCAAAGGCTGAAAGAGTCAAATACTTTCATACAAACTTACTTCCCAGCATTCTCAAGTACAGACTCCGTCAAACCTGCAGGGACAGAATCAACAACACAGACGTCCATGACTGCAGCTCTAGGTGTGTGTGTGTGTGTGTGAGTGTGTGTGTGCGATGCAGGTCTCTCACCTGGATCGCTATCTCGCTCACACTGCTCTGGTTTCACTGAAAACAACAAGATCATGTTAAACTGAGGACCTGAGGAACTTAAACCACACCAGCAAACATGAGTGTCTGAAACTGGATTAATACGCAACATCTATTACACGAAACCAACAAGCACAACAAAAATCTAAACTAAAAACAATTTCCAGGTGCCTCTCATGCCTGCTGCTGCTTCTGACTGCTTTCAGAGGGAAAAGCTGTCCATAACTGCTGATCTAGGATCAGTTTTCTCCATAATAAGCACTAATCTGTAGCTGAACACTGGATAAACACAGATTCAAACTTCATGTTTAATAAAATAAATAATTTTATAAAATAATGTCAACAGACTGAAAAAATTATACATTTTCACCATGTTTTTAGGAATAAAGTGTTATTTAAATCAAGTGAATTATAATATATGAACAAATCCAATTTTTTATTTTTTATTTTACAACATCTTAAAACAAATACTGAAGGTCGGCTCTACATTTTCTGTGAGCAATGGCAAATTTACACTGCAAAAGTGGCACAGAAGCGCCTCTAAAGTGGCATTAAAGTGTCTTCATACAGAGATGGCTGAAATAAATGCATTTGCACAGCATTTTTAACTATACCTTTCAGGCATGATTTAGTCTGGCTTTTATGTGGCATTACACAGAATTATGAGCAGCCTTAACTGAGCTGTGTAATGTACCTGCAGGAGGAGAACGCCCGTGATGGACTGAACTTCGGCTCAATACAGAAGACGACAAAACCTCCTCATCTTCTCTCTCTGGGTCAGCCGTCCTTCCAAACCGATGCGGTGCAGGACGGAAACTCCTCACTGTTCGCAGATTCAGTTCAAAAGTGTTTAAAGGCCTTGATTATTTTCTCTCTGTATAAAGAAACGAAAGGTTTCTGACCTTCTTGTAGGACTCTGAGCGAGCTGGACAGTGGGTTCTTCTCCACACCGGCCGTCTTTGAGGGGCTCAGCGTCTCAAAAGTGTTCACCAGCTGAAGAAGAACGGCAACAAAACAGTATTTGAATGATTTACAGTAAATAACAGCAGATTTCTAGAGGTCTGGAGGTGATATAATTTATATATTCTATGATACAGTTTAGTTGTAGCAAATAGACATGCTTTAAATGATAAAAATGATAATATTAACTATAAAATATTACAAAATTCAACGTAGCTTTAACAAACTTGCTATAAATACAGAATCAACTGTGAAAAACCTCTTTGACCTATTTTTTTCTCTCTCTGTGATTTAGATTTTTGATTGTTTGTTGAGGTCTCTCACCAGTCTGGTGTTGGCGAACTCTCGGTCCATGTGATCGGCGATGCTCTGCAGTCTGAGCAGCTGAGCGTCCATCTCTGAGAGCCGCGCTGAGATCTGACTCCTGGACATCAACGCCCGCTCCAAACCAGGCGTCTGAACGGCCTTCAGCACGCTCAGAGTCACAGGGTCTCCGCCGAGCACAGCTTCAGGAGAGACGCACACTACTGAGGGACCTGCAGGAAGTACACAACACTTAGACTGGATAGATCGTCTGACTGGCAAGTTGTTATAATTATGCTGGTTTGGCAAAACGCTAAACATGCTAGCAATGTGTTAAAACATGGTAATAACATGCTAATTCATGGTAGCAACATGCTAATTGAATGCATACTAACGGCATGTTGAAGCATGCTAACAACATGATAATTCATGCTCAAACATGATAGCACCATCCTAAAAATTCCAGCAATTTGCTAAATTATGCTGATGTGTTAAATCATGCCAGCAATGTGTTAAAACACGGTAGCGACATGCTAAATCATGCTAGCAACATGCTAATTCATGTTAACAACATGCTAAAACATACAGGCAACATGCTAATTTATGCTAACAATGTGTTCAAACATGCTAGAAACGTGTTAAATAACACTAGGAACATGTTAATTCATGTTAATCATGCTAACAACCTGCTAATACATGCTAGCAAGATGCTAAAACATGTCAGAAACATCTTTTTACTCATCAAACTTCACCCATCTTGCGGTTTTAATCAGCTGATGTTTGACCATTTTGAGATCTTCATTGGTCGTTAATGACTGATTTATATCAAATATTTTATAGTCAATATTATTATATATTATATAGTGTATTTCATTTATATTACACTGGCATTCAAAAGTTTTGTATATTTTTGAAAGATGTATCTTCTGCTCAACAAGATCATAAATAAAAGTAATACTGTGAAATATTCCTTTTTAAAGTAACATATTTTCTGACATGAGAGAACCATGAACACGCAAATGTGTGGTTAATTATTATTGAAACATAACTTATATTTGAGGTCAAAGGGGTTTGGATGACAAAAGACTGTTTTATTAGTACTTCATTACTTCATGTAAATGAACAGCATACCTGGAATCTCTGCAGTGGGACTCTCAGTAAAGTGCTCCGGGTTGTCTGGGGCGGAGCTTAAGGCAGAGTTAGGGGTGGGGTTTACAACAGAAGCTGCCAGTAGGTGGAGCTGAGCAGATGATGGCGGTGATGGAGGCAGATTCTGAAGAAGAGAGTCGTCTGTCAGATCGATCACATTGATAAACCTCCGTCCCTCAGGATTCTACAGTAAGAACACAGAGAGAATTATTTATCAAACTCTCAATAACTGTCAAAACATTATTTGATTAGATTATGATCTGATGGTTTTTATTGCAGAATTTCCCTACAGGATCTGCGTTAGACTCTGCAAGGCTTCTGGTTTCCAACTGCTCTGATGATTTGTCTTTAGAGTAGAGAAGATTCAAGAACACATCTGGAGGAACGACTGGAGGAACATCTAGACCTCCTTCAGCTGTGAGTGTAGAAACATCAGATGAGCAACAAATCATGAGCAATGAATCACATGTACACAAATAATGATATATATATACAGCTCTGGAAAAAATTAAGAGACCACTGCATATTTTTTGTTATTTTGACCAGTTGTTGCTTTTGGCAAATAAATGCTCTAAATTACAATATTTTTATTTGGAATTTGGGAAAAATGTCAGTAGTTTATAGAATAAAACAAAAATGTTAATTTTACCCAAACACATACCTATAAATAGTAAACCCAGAGAAACTGATAATTTTGCAGTGGTCTCTTAATTTTTTCCAGAGCTGTATATATATATATATATATATATATAGACTCATATAAATACACACACACACACACATATACATATATATAGATTGGGGGGGGGGGTGATTATGCACATTTTTTCATAATTTTGAAATGGTATATAAGGAACATTTAATAGCATAAATATTTTTTACTGACTATTTCCCAGACCAAATATATATATATATTAATAATGATATAATATTAATAATTCTTCTTATTGAAAAAAATCTGGGACATTTAGCTAAATACTATTTTTCCCATGTTTTTATCCATTTAAAGTGATAAATTGTAAAAAAAAAATAAATAAAATAAAATAATAATAATAATAATAATAGTAAAAAATATATATATTAATTGTGAAATTAAACATAAAAGTAAAAAATATATATATTATATTTGCATTTATTAATAAATGCAAAATATTAATAAATACTATAATGGTATATTAACAGGCCTGTTGCGATTATTGATGAATTGCCTGATCATGAATATTTGATCTAATCGCCATTATTTGAGATAACCGCAAAAATCATAATTTTTGGGATTGAAAAATAGTGAAATAGAAACCGTGAAATAACATTTTGCATAATTTCACAGAAAAAAATACATATTTAATAATATTGCTAATAATAATATTTTTATAATTTTTTTTCTGAGTAATTATGCAAAATATTAATATTTTCCATGCTTTTCTGTCACTGATTTTGTTTTTCTTTAGTAGAAACATCTTTATTTTTTCCCACTGGATTTGCTTGAGCTTAAGTAAAAAAAAAAAAATTTTAAACCAAGCATCGCAATTCATAAAAAATTCAGTTTCAGAATCTTTATTTATTAGGCACATTTGATTTGCTGCAGACCCTGTGTGAATTCAACAAGAACGAGACTACATCAGAGTATCCTGAACTTACGAGCAGACGGCATGCTGGGAGAATACTGAGGTTGGACAGACACGGCTGTGTCTGTGGTGGAGCGCGGCGGCTCTAGAGTAAAGGAAAGCTTACATTAGTGCAATGAAGGTGTGTGAGATCAGTTGTGGGACACGCATCAGAACACATACCCGCTTCAGTGTTCGTACAAGCGTCCTTGATCTCAGGAGGTCTCTTCTGCGTGGAGGCGAACGCATGGAGCTCGGCTGAGGTGACGGAGACCTGATCCAACAACCGCGGTCCGCTCAGATCCCACTCAAAACTGCCTGCAGCGCAAACACCCACATGCCATCAACATTGTTGACAAAACTAAAACTTTATTGATAAGATAAATATATTAGATATTATATAATATTAGATTTATATAGTCAAATATATGAGATAAATATTTTTTTTAAAAAAAAGTTTAAATTTAAGTGCTAAAATTACCAAAACTGTAATAACAATGAATTAAAACTGAATAGAAATATTTAAAAAAAAAATTAAAAAAATGACAAAAGCACATAACAATATTAATAAAACAAAAAGAAAAACTATAAATATATATACCAGACAAACAAACGAAAATGAAAATGTTGTTTCGGGAACTAACTGAAATAAAAATGTTTAAATTGAAGTAATAAAATTACTGAAACTGAAGGAAAAATGGTAAATATAAATATCAAATAAACAAACAAAAATGAAAACGTTGTCTTGGTAACTGAAATTAAATTGACGTTTAAATTGAAGTACTAAAATTACTAAAACAGAAATAAAAATGAATTAAAACTAAATAGAAATATTAAAAAATTAATAAAAAAGAAAAAAAGCACATAACAAAATTACTAAACCTAAAAGAAAACTCAATATAAGACAAACAAACAAAAATGGCAACTAACTGTAATAAAATAAGTTTAAATTGAAGCATTTAGTATAATGATTAAAAATGAATTAAAAATAAATAGAAATATTGGTAAGACTTTATAATAAGCTCTCATTTGTTAAATTAATGAACTAACATTCTTAAGTAGTTCACTAATTTTAACAAATGAAACCTTATTGTAAAGTGTTACCAAAGTATTTAATGACAAAAAGTGACAAAAGCACATAAAAAAAAGTGAATATAAATAAAAAATATTAATTTTAATAAATGTAAAATATGACTAGATACATTAATAATGCATAAATAACACTAAAGGTCACCTAAAGGAATGGCGTGAGCATCATTCTGAACAGGCACATCTTCTGCAGGCTGCAGACAGGAAAAAAACAGAAAAACATTCAAGATGACATCTTACCAAAAATCCATTAATTCAGTTTTGTGACACACGCACCTCATCTGGAGGAATGATGGAGTCCTCCGGTCTGAAAGTGACTCCAATCATGTCCTTGTTCTTCTCCTCTCTCCTCTTCTTTCTAAATGAGACAAAGTCAAAGTATTAGACAGGAAATATGCAACAACAAAAAGATTAGTCGACTAGTCACACGTTTATGATATTGATTCAGTAGAAATCATTCAGATCTGTGGCATCACCTCTTGCTGGACGGGCTGGTTGTGCTCCTGTTCTCCAGAACGGCGTCTGTCTTTAAGAGCTGTAGTTTGGTCTCGGCGCCCGTCCGTTTCATCAGCTCCTCCAGCGGGATGAGACGAGCCGTTCGTACAGGAGGTGCGCTGAACCGCAGCTCCTACCACAAACACAGCGTTTATTTTCACCTGTACCTGCAGCACTCATGAGCAGAACATCAGGGCATCGAAAGATTCGTGTTGTTTTGCTGAGAATCAAATGCAACAAGTGAATCCGTCACACTGAATGTTACAGAGAAACCTGTTAGGTTGTTATTCATGTTGAGACATTTTCAGAAAAAGGAACATGTGTAGTGTTTTTGAGCTGAAATATTTCAGTGAATCTCATGAAAAAAATATTTTTTTTTACTATAAATACTTTTAATAACATTTTAAACAGAAATCAATTATAAATAAAGTGATCAGTAAATCGTAAAAATCTAAGGAAAAATATATGTTCTATTATTAAAAATATTTAATTATGTAAATTTATGATCAATTCTCAACAGTAAAACATAAAAATAAATAAAAAATAATTTTATTTTTGTATTATTTAAAATTATGTATAATTAATATTATAAAAATATGATAAAATATTCCATTATTATACAAAATTAAAAAATAAGCGAAGTGAAAAGTAAATGTGATAACTGCTCAGAGTAAATAGTAGAAACAAGATATCAAATTTTGAATTATAATAATTATTTTTATAAAATATCCATTTATACAAAATTATTAATAATTTAATTATGAGTAAAGTTATGGGTACTTGTGATTACTGCTCAGAGTGAATAGTACAAATCAAATGGAAAAAAAGAAATTATATTTTGTATTATTAATATTAATATTATAAAAACTAGCATTAAACCCAATTATTATACAAAATTATAAAAACATTAATTTTAAGTAAAGTGATGAGAATAAGTGATTACTGCTCAGTGAACAGTAAAAATCTGAAGAAAAAACAAATATAATATATATTATTACATTATAATTATATATATATATATATATATATATATATATATATATATATATATATATATATATATATATAGTAAAATATCCAATTATTATACTAAGTAATGTGATGAGTAAATGTGATTACTTCTCATAGTAAGCAGTAAAAATCAAAAGGAAATAATTTATATTTTGTATTATTATTGTTATTATTATAAAAGTATAAAACCCAATTAATATAAAAAAATTATTAAGACTAATTACTCCCATTACAATCTAGACAATAATCAGTTGTTGGTGTAAACTCACAGCGGCGGGTGGATCAGGATCTCTGTGCAGCAGCTGAATTCTGGGATATAGGCCCGTGGCTGTGACGCCCAGGCTGGGTTTGGCCATGGTGTATTGTGGGATATGCGGCAACGTCACAGGTCGCTGAGTATCAGGGTGAAATCGCAGCAGAGGAAGAGCGACGGCAGGAGCTGATCTGTGAGGAAGACGGGGCAAAAGGAGAGGTTCCTGAGCTCCCCGTGTCATCTGTGCATTATAACGGAGTGAGGGAGGAGCCACGGAGGCTTCGGCTCGTGTCCTGCCTCTGTCCTGGACAGGTAAGGGTTCAGATTGACTGGAGAGGAAGTTGCTGTGAGATGAGGTGAGATTTGGACCCCAGGCGTCCTTCACAGGAAGATGGACTGGAGGAGGAGATCTCTCAGCCGGGTGTAGCTGTAGGAGTCTGAGGCCGTGTGTTATCGGAGCAGCTCTCGGATGGGCTTCAGAGACGGCATGTGGGGACGAGTGATTATTGGCTGTGGTTAGAAGCCCTTGTGACGTCGGGATGAAACTCCTGCCGTGAGATTGACCGTCCTCCGGCCAGTCTGAGCGAATGGTCAACGGCTGAACTTCCTGTGAGAAATTCAATTAAAATATGGATGCACTCGATTAACAAATTCACACTGTAAAGGTGGAAAAGAAAAGCTTCTGAAGCGGCAATTTACACAGACCGTTGAATGCTGCTCAGAGGTGGAATAAATGAATTTACTCCAATGAAATTTTAATAGGAGCTTTTATGCTGCATTACGTCTTCGCACAGAATTCTGATCAGGCATTTAAATCAGCTGTGTAAGACACCTTAAGACCGGTTATCACATACGCACCAGCAAATATTAGCATTTTTAATTCATATTTCTGGATTACTGGCAGTGACTAGTAATCCCATTTCATTTAATTGGCCATTAAAATAAATATTTTTAAATGCAATACTGTCTCAAAATCTACAAACATCTTTCTCAAAGGATAATATGGACCGTGTCTAATATTCCGACTTTATATCTCACAATTCCGACTTTATAACTCGCAATTCCGACTTTATAACTCGCAATTCTGTTTTTATAACTCAAAATTCCGACTTTATATTTCGCAATTCCGACTTTATATCTCACCATTGTGAGTTTATGTTATGCATTTCAGAGAAAATAATTCTGAATTGTGAGATAAAGTTGCAATTACCTTTTTATATATCATCGCAAAAACAATCTTCCATAGGATAATGCATGTTTTCAAATAATTTAGTAAATTTTTGTATATATTTTTATTACTAAAAAAAAGTAAAAAAAAAATTGGAGTCAGTGAGATGTTTTAATCTTCTGCTCATCAAGGCTGTGTTTATTCGATCAAAAAATGCCGTAAAAATAGTGAAATATTTTTACAATTTAAAATAACTCTTTTCTATATGAATATATTGCAATTTATATCCAGTGATCAAAGCAGAATTTTCAGCATCATTACTCCAGTCTTCAGTGTCACATGATCCTTCAGAAATCATTCTGATATGATGATTTGATGCTCAAGAAACATTCATGATTATTATCAGTGTTGAAAACAGTTGTACTGCATCATGTTGTTTGAGCAAACCGTGATAAAACAACAGCATTTATTTGAAACAGAAATTTTTCGTAACATTTTAAATGTACATATAATTAGCAATATTACCTGAGTTTTGAGGGGAGGGTTTCTCTGTTTCATCTCATTATTTCGATTCAGAGCCGGTCCAGAATTCACGGGATGTTCGTCGTCATCCTGGCTCTTATTAACCCTCTCAGGCCTAGTAGCTCGTGTTGGGACGTTGGTATCTTCACATATAGTGTGTTGGGCATTCTGGGTGAGAGAGATGGGCTGAGACTGATGCTGTGCAGACATTGCAGTGGTCTGTGGTAAATTCACATTAGACTGATGCATGTTGGCTTGAGACAGCGGCAGGTTCACGAAGGACGCGCCCACCACCTGCATGAGACTCATGAAGTTGATCTGCTGCAGCTGAAACAGAAGGACGTCAGGGTACTGTAAACATTCATACGGTGTCCAAACCAATGTGTTCCAGTATTAGATTAACAGGGAAAGTCATGAAGCTCAAACGCACCTGCACTAGTCTGAATAACTCGTCCTGGAGCAGCTGTCTGACGGGGTCTGTCTGTGTTTGAGGTGGATGACCGCTGCTATGTCTCTCTGACTGTGGTGGTGTCATGGTCGGTGTCAGCCCGTTTGCCTGCTGAACACTAACTGACGCAGAAACCTCAGGTCTGAAAGGAAAACATCAGCTGATATCAAACAGACGAACGTAACCCGAGTCATCATCACACTGCCTGTGATAAACAGAACAATACATTAAAATGCCTATTAAACAATTGCACAAGTTAACAACAACTTTTCCTACCAACAAACAGACTCTTAATATGTACATGAAGAGCATCAAGCATGTTTCAAAGGTTAAAGTTCATATATATACACTCACTGTGAATGTATTGAATGTTCATCTGAGTCCGGACACTCAAGATCAGCCAGTGTTAATGTCTGCGGAAACACCAGGCACGTTGTTTTACACACGTGAAGGATGGATCTACAGAACTGGACATTTTCATGCTTTTGATATAGCTATTGTCAACTTATTAAATAAATAAATATTAATAATTTAATAAATATTACTGATACATAGATGAATGAATAAATGATTAAACTATAAATGATTATATTAACTGTAAATTATTAATGATAAATAAATATTATATTGATAGACAATTTATTTTAATTATAAGTTATTATTAATGATAAATAAATTAATTCATTAGTTAAATGAATAAATATTATTGATATTGATAAATGAAAAATATATATAAACTATACTGATGTATAAAAATTAATAAGTGAATAAATATTATTGGTATTGATAGATAATATAGTAATTATAAATAAATGGGTGTATTAATAAATAATTATATATATACATTACATATATATATTACACCGATAAATTAATATAAGTAAATTAATAAATATTATTGATAGATAAAAAGATTATTATATAAATAAATGTATATATATATATATATATATATAAAACTAATAATTAAATGATTATAATAAAGGGTTCATAAATATATGATGTGAAAAGACAACAATCAATTTCATAGTTCAGGATCATTAGACTGAATAAATGATTATTTTGATTTTATTTCGATTGATTCGTGTGATCCTCTCAGCGCACAATCACCTGATCTCTGTGAGCTCTGCTCTGATTGGCCCATGATGCCTCAGTGACATCAGCAGCACTGCTATCACCTGTAAACCAAACAACAGTGGGTAATATGGTTTTAATTATTAATTATTAGTAATAGAAACACAAATAAATAACATCAAAAGTGATCGGTATAAAAGAAAAAAAAATTAAAAATACTTTACTTAAAAAATTATTTCTAAAACAGAAACCTGCAAAACAAAATAAAGGCTTGCAAATGTCTGTGTAAAACCGGAGCAGAGATCTGACCGTCTTCAGCCGCAGATGTCTGTCTGATCTCTCCTCTGATCTCCGTGACGTTATTCTGTTCATCAGAGATCACCGTGTCTTCATGTTCAGACAGCTGATCTTCTGTTTGATCCACGACAGCCTCGGCTTCACGCACACTGTGATCAAACATCACATAACATCCTTAAAACTGCATTTTTATTGGTTAATTCCATCCAGTTGCCTTTAATTATGGTCAAATGCACTTTCATGTTGTTTATAATTACTTCTGACTTGTAACATCTTTAAAAGCTTTGACTTGATTGTCTGAAAACATCTGACTAGATGAAGACAAAGAAGCTGAAATACTGTATGAGACAGTTTTCATTTGTGCCACATGTTTTTTTCCAGTACATCATTCACAGACGTCCATATGTGTTATTACACAGTTACCATCATTTTACAGACAGATAGAGCGATAGATAGGTACAACAATAGAACGAACAACAGAGCGAACGATAGATAGCTAGATAGAACGATAGAACGATAGAACGATAGATAGATAGATAGATAGATAGATAGATAGATAGATAGATAGATAGATAGATAGATAGATAGATAGATAGATAGATAGATAGATAGATAGATAGATAGATAGATAGATAAACTGGATGGATGGATGGATGGATGGATGGATGGATGGATGGATGGATGGATGGATGGATAGATGGATAAACTGGATGGATGGATGGATGGAACGATAGAACGATAGATAGATAGATAGATAGATAGATAGATAGATAGATAGATAGATAGATAGATAGATAGATAGATAGATAGATAGATAGATAGATAGATAAACTGGATGGATGGATAAACTGGAAAATTGGATGGATAGATAAACTGGATGGATGGATGGATGGATGGATGGGCAGATGGACAGATGGATAGATGGATAGATAGATAAACTGGATGGATGGATGGATGGATGGATGGATGGATGGATGGATGGATGGATGGATAGATGGATAAACTGGATGGATGGATGATGGATAGATGGATAGATAGAACGATAGATAGATGGAATGATAGATAAACTGGATGGATGGATGGATGGATAGATAGATAGATATGTGTATAATTTATATATACATACACAGACTGTATGTATACTGCATATATTTTTATTATGTAATTATAATTTTATTATTATACAATTAATAAATATTATATATTTATTATATAATATCAAATATAATATTATTGATAAATGAAGTACATACTGCTATTAATTAATTAATAAATAATAATTAATTAATTAATTAAGTAATGGGCCTGTTCTGTTAGAAAAACATAAGGAAGGTTCATAGGTTCATGTTGTTATCAGACGTGTGCTGTGACTCACTCTTGACTGTGTTGCGTGTCCAGCTCCAGGAGTCTGATGGGTGTCCCTGCTGACCCCGGATAGCTTGTGTCCACACTGCTTTCTCTGTCCCTCCTCCAGCCTGTGATTGGCTGCAGCACTGGAGTGTCAAGCCCCTCCCTCCCATGGAGCTGCTATGAACAGAGAGGTCAGAGTCTGTTTCACATTTCTGCTTAAGTCCCACTGGTGTCATGTTTTTTTTGTCAGCTGAAGCCCTATGAACTAAAATACTGACTATATGTATCCCTTGAGCCTGTGTTGTTCCATCATCTCAGGTGATCTGATCAGAAGTGATCACTCGAGAGAGACACTCCATGTGACTGGATTTGATTAAAGGGGAGCTATAATGCCCCTTTCACAAGATGTAATATCAGTCTCTGGTGTCTCCAGTGAAGTTTCAGCTCAAAATCCCCCACAGATCATTTATTATCGCTTGTCAAATTTGCCCTTATTTGGGTATAAACAAAAACACGCCGTTTTTGTGTGTGTCCCTTTAAATGCAAATCTTTCCAGAAGAGGGTGGAGCTTTAACAGCTCAACAACAATAAAGCTGGAGAATCTCACACAGACAAAATGAGGATTGTCAGTAACGGTGTTCATCCTTACATAGTTCATAGTTCCTTGAATTGACCCGAGTTTGTGGCGTAAAATGACGACATCAACAACACTCTACTACAACAACTCTTCCTCTTCTCTAAAGCAGCCCAACATGGCCCCGCCCCCTTTGTTGTGTGTTCTGGGGGTGGGGTTTATGTAAATTTTAGGGTTAGTGATGTCACTAACCCAGGAAGAAGCTCATAAAAGAGAGAATTCTTTAAAAGAAAATATCTCCCTTTGCATTTAGTTGTTTTGATTTTTAATTTTGTATTGGCATATTCTATGTTGTTCCATTAAGATCCATTAGAGATTTTTGTTTAGTTTATTTACAAAAATTGTATTTTAGATTGGGATTTGAACACAAGTCTGCCACTTAAAATTAAAATAGGCACATGACCCCCCACCTAAGCACTACACCTTAAAATGCAGCCTTACCGTATAATGGGAGTGATCTGTGTTTTCTCCCAGAAGGGCGGCGCTGTATCTCTGCTCTAGCAGCTCCAGTGCACACAGCACTGCAGGGGTCGACCCTTTGACCCTGATGACCACCGAATCCCTTCCCTCTGACGTCTTTCCGATTGGCTGAGAGAGCAGAACCCGCCTGTCGGCCCAGCGCATCATCCACTCGAGCAGCCGAGCCAGCTGAGGAAAGCGGTTTTCGAGAGAGGAGTCCAGCTGCATCTGAACGCCTAATTCAGCCTGCGAGAGGATCTTAAAGGACGTAGACTCGACACCTGAGCTGAGAGAATTCACTTTGGACATAGCGTGTTGACGAAGGCCAAAAAAACCTGGATGTTTCCCAGGACGGAGTCCAGGAAGAGTCGCGTGAGTGTCGGACTGAACCGGTTCGGTGGTGACCGGGAGAGTCTGGAAGCAGTGACCAGCACGGAACAAACGTGCACCACCTGCCTTACGCCCATCCTTCTGACGGCGTTTGAGAGTGGTCAGCATGTCAAAGGTCACCGAGTGCAGCTCTCTAGTACAGAGACGTTGCGAGAAACTACTCAGTAAAGGCAGCTCGGACTCCTCGGCATCTAGTCTGTCCTTTCCCAGCACATAGCTGAGGAACAAATCCAGGAAGAGCATGAACTCATCCTCCAACTCAAATTCCCAGGTTCCCACTGTGGGTACTGAGGAACCCATATGGATCGACTCTGGTTCCACTGAGCCGGATCGGTTTCCTTTTCCGTCTTGTTTTGATTTCTCAGGAGCATCATGAAATTTTGCTGTCTTGGAGCTACAAACACCAAAAAGAGGTCAATTTAATTCTATACTTCTCTATTTTTGCAGTATGCATATTGTGCACAGTATATACATAATTATTCTAGAATAAGTAGGGTGACTTTTTTTGAGGAGTGCATCAGTATAGAAAAATATTGCTGCAAGCATCAGTTATTGGGGTTCAAGTGATTTAAGGCTTTTTGCGTAAAAAGGTATAATGTTTTAATTAGCAATCCTGTAATCACCTCGATCATAGATGGAAAAGGTTATGAATGGTTATGAATGTCATGGGGGTATGCGAAAAATTGTGCGATACTCAATCCATTACGTACGTGAAAAATGCAAAAGCGCCCCCCAGTGGCCGATTTCTTTAGAATTTCTCATAGGCCTCTAGGGCTGGGAGTCAAACAGGCAGAGTGGAAATTTCGTCCGTTTCGTTCATTTTGTCCATTTTGAGCCAAAGATTCCAACGATATGAGCCAACGGCTAACGGCTCAGAAGCTCTGAGTGACTTCGTACTTTTGACCTGTGTAGCGCCCCGGTCAGGCCGATCGGTCTGGGTTACGTTGTATACGGTATGGCTAATACCATCCCTTAAAGTTTCAAGTCTCTACGACTTACGGTTTGATCTGCCTGATCACTTTTATGGGAGAATGCTGAACCTTTGTAAATTTTAACAATTACAAAAGGGTTTCAGCGCTACGCGCTTGAACCCCTGATTTTTTTAATTTTATAGTCATATGGAATTGGCAAAAATTATTTTTATTGGGGTTTAAGCATGTAGCACTTGTAATTGTTTATTGTAAAAATTGTAAAAATTGTAATTGTTAAAATTTCCAAGGTTTTCAATTGGGCCTGATGGGGGTGCTACAGCGGACAAAAGTAAGTAATGGTTCATAACTCCTAAACCTTTTGTTGCAAACTCAAGTATCTTATATCGTTGGAATCCTTGAGTCAATACTAACAAAATGTCTTTGATGAATTTTCGGGTATTTTGGATTTTTTTGAAAAACCTACTTCTGTGAACTAGTCCTAGGCAACCAAACCAGTGCAAAAAGAATCTCTGGAGTCTGACTGTCAATAATTATCAAAAAAAAAGTCAAAATTTTGATTCACTCTCGCAACTGGACGCCAAAACGTTAGAAGTGGATGTGGCCACTTTTACTAAAACCGCTATCCCACTTGAATGAAATGAGATAATTCCACCAAACTTGGTAAACCTATGGTCGCATGAAAAAGGACATGGCGACTTGCCACTTGGTGGCGCTATAAAAAGAAAAAAAACTTGAAAACAGCTATAGCTACACATAATCTTTTAACGGTGTCTTTCTCCAAGGTGCCACGACTGTCTATGAGGACATTCGCATATCTTGAAAAACAGTCACGGCCAATGAAGTTCGAGCAGCTGTCAGACAAGGTTAATGGAGGCCGGTCAGAACGAAACTCGCTGGGCCCATTTGACTCACAGCCCTAGAGGCTTGTGAGAAAATAAAAATAAATTGGCCACCGGGGGTCGCCTTCGTGTTTTTCACGTGTGTAAAGGATTGCATATCACATGATTTTTCGCACACACCCACAACATTCGTACCACATGGTAGAACTTCTCATTCGGAGCAACTCAGCCTCTAGGACCGCCACTGTCAATCGAATCGTTCATTAAATATTGGAGATTATTTCAAAAACTATTTTGGCGAACTAGTCCTAGGTTTTTGGCTCAACCTCGATAAAAAGCTTTGAAACATATTTCATATTTTGCTGTTCGCAGCTATATTTATCATGTTCTTATTGTGAATATTATTCAATTAAAACATTACACAAAGCAAGAAATTATGTGACTGTTATGACCTTACATCATTTATGACTTTAAATCAAAGCCTGCTCGAATATAAATTCACACTAAGCCATATCACAACATTAATTTTATTTTAATATATCATGCTCCCCTAATACAGAATATACAGCAAAGTATGCTAGCAGGGTTACCTGTGTGCAGATTTGGTCTGCAGCTCCGGGGAAAGAGGCTCTGACAGTGTCTCGGCCGTGTCTCCTTCACTGTACACTAGGGGGCGTCCACAGTCCGTCAGTGTGCTGTCACTCAAACTAGCCCCGAGAGAGAGTCGCTTCAGTATGGAGGCAGCACCTCCCCTGTCCTCCTCCTCCTCTCTCTCCCACAGGTACGGCACCGGTGTACCCAGATACTTTACCAGGCGCCGAAGCTCCCGGCGTCGCTGCCTCAACTGATCCTGGACCAGAATCATCATGGTATCGCCACCCTCATCTTCCCTCTCACTTCCTGGCGGCACATCTGTGAACATGAGCACATCTGGTTAGGGGCTGAGCCGCTGCTTTCTAAACAAAGCATAGAATCATAATTATTGCTAAAGCAGCTCTTGCCTGGTGTCGAGGTGTCTGGCACCGTCATGGGTCTCAGTCTCTGCACCAGTGACATGTACTTCTCCCGCAGCGGCACGCGAACAGACTCGGTCTCATCAGGAAACACTCTCGCTAGAGTTTCTGCTGTCTGAACATCAGAAATGACACCCAAGTTGAGTCACTGACCAGGTGAGTGAGGCACTACAAAAAGTACTGTTATGGTAGAGTGATGTATCAGATATTTAGACTAGACTTCGATATTTACTATGATTGTTTTTTGGACGTGCCATCGTAATCACTTAGTATTCTATGAGAGTTAGTTAGTATTTAACAAGGTTAAATTTAAAGATTACTAACCAACTAATTAACTCCCAAACAATACTAAGACATTATAATGTATTAACATGCTAATTAGTTAGTTAGTAACCTTTAGTTACCAGGTTAAAAATAAAGATTTTTAACCAAATCCTAAAAAAATATTATCCAAAAAACTACTAACTTTTTATTTAGTTAGTTACCTTAACTTACCAGGTTAAAAATAAAGACTATTAATTAACTCCAAAAAAAAAATATTATCTCAAAAGCAACTTCTTACTTATCTTATTTTTTTTTTTAACCTGGTTAAATAAAGGTTACCAACTGACTCGCAAAAATTACTAAGACATCACAATGTATGTCCAAAAATATTACTAACATGTATGTTTGTTAGTTAGTTAGTTACTAAACTTGTTTTAAAATAAAGATTATTAACTAACTCCTAAAAAAAATAACTTGTTAGTTAGTCAGTAACATATAGTTTTTAACCGGGTTAAATAAAGGTTACAAACTAACTCAGAAATAATACTAAGACAATGGTGCATGTCCAAACTACTAACAAGTTAGTCATTTAGTTAGTTAGTTAGTTAGTTAGTAACCTTAATTTACCAGGTTAAAAATAAAGAATATTAACCAACTCCTAAAAGTTAGTAAATAGCTAGCTAGTTAGTTAGTTAGTTAGTTAGATAAAAGCCTTAATATACCAGGTAAAAAAAAAAAGATTATTAACTAACTCCAAAAAGAAATATTGTCTTAAAAACTACTAACTAGTTAGTTAGCTAGTTAGTTAGTTAGTTAGTTAGTTAGTTAGTAAGTTAGTAACCTTTATATAACCTAGTTAGACAAAGGTTATCAACTAACTCCCAAAGAACACTAAAACATTACATGTCCAAAAAATTACAAACCTGTAAAGTTATATAGTAACCTTTATTTTTGTCACAAAAAGACATTTATAGTTTTACTTGACAACCCGTAAGTATCCTAAATGACTAAGTTTAGATTAGTGATGTATATTACCACATGGCTGGGTGGCAGTTCAGACACCAGGCTGAGCACTAAGTCCTGCAGCGCTTCCTCCACATTCAGGAAACGGCAGAACGGCAGGAGGCGGCGTGCCCAACACAGAGCCTCGACACACAGATCTGACACACTCAACTCACTGATCTGAGACGCAGAAACATGGATTGACACATTCTGCATCTTTGCAACATTCACATATGCTTTCTTTAAACGCACCTGATTGTCTTTCTCCCGTGTTCTTGCAGTCTGGTACCGTCTACAGGAAATAGTGAGATGGTCCCTCACATGGAGCATCCAGCAAAGAGCACACAATTCACGGAAACATACTGGCACAAAATCATATAAATGCTTAAAACTTCAAATGGACACTACTATCTAAAAGTTCTTACAGATAACCAATTTAAACATACTTATGATTTGTGTGGTGACATTATCCATGTCTTTGCTGGGCCCTGATTGGAAGAACCCACAATGAGTGAAGAATTTTTTCAGTCCTTCAGGAATCAGTTCTGTTTTGGGTTCGGACACTTTCTTCTGGATCTACCAACAGAAAACAAAGAAAAAAACATGTTAATTGTGAGGTGGACATTGGGAAACGCTAAAGAGAATATAAAATCTGAGCACACCTTGTGCTGTAAGTGTCTGCAGCGATGCAAGTTATTGATGTACCACTGCGCGGCAGGCAGAGAGCTGTGTGCCGCCCTGAAGATCATCAGAACCTTCTGAACCAGCCCAGAAACCTGACAGCGGGACTCCGTCTCCAGAACCAGAGCTGCATCTCTCACAGAGTCCTGAGGAGACCGATATACAGCTAAAGATGAGATGGACATAGACGTGACAGTAGTGCGTCTCTGCGTGTGACCGACCTGTGTGTTTGGTGAAGGCTGTGGACAGTACAGAGGGGGAGCAGGCAGGTAGAACGCAGGAGGAACCAGAGCAGGAAGTGATGTCGCTCGCTCTTTGGCTGCGTTCAGCAGTCGTGTTAGAGGCTGAGAGACGACGTCCACCTCCGCCATGACGGACGCCTTCAGGATCTCCTGCACAGAGACTTGAAGCAGATCCATGTCCTCAACACCCACTGTGTCTAAAGGAGAGACAAACAAGCAGCATATGTAGACTGATATTTATATGATATGATATGATATATGATATATTATATTATATTATTATATTGCATTATATTATTATTTTCTCATTTTGCTATTAAACATAATATTTTAGAATTTATTAACATTTTGAATTAGCTTTTATTTTTATTTTCAGTCTTAATTTTAGTTCAAGTAATTTTGCGGTGTGCTTTTGGGATTTTTATTAGTTTTTCATATTTATATATTATTTAGATTTATTTTGTTTCAGATTGTTTTAGTAATTTTAGTAGTTCATATTTTTCTAATTTTCTTTTTTTTTAAGTTTAAGTTTTTCCATTTAATATTTATTTATTTACATTTTTAATACATATATTTTATTTAGATAATAGTTTTAGTTAACAATATCAAGACTGAATATTATATTATATTATGTATCATTTAACTATTATATACTACCAGTATTATAGAATTTATTTATATTTTGAATTAGCTTTTATATTTTTATATTTTCAATATAGCCATTTTGTTACGTGCTTTCATCATATTTATTATTAGTTTTTTATATTTATATACTATATAGCTTTAATTTATTTTTGTTTCAGTTTGTTTTAATAATTTAAGTACTTCAGCTTAAACACTTATTTCAGTTAGTTGACATAAGTAACATTTCTAATTTTTTCAAGATTTCTATGTAATATTTATATTTATTTATTTTAGGAAGAAGTTAATTTACAGATAGTTCAGTAAGTCAGTTTACGTGTATATATATATATATATATATATATATATATATATATATATATATATAAATATAAATATACTCTAAAGTTGTGTAACACTATAATAATGTGAAACAACGACAGAACTCAAGTTTTTTTTTTATGAACCATCTTATCTTATGCTGATGGAAAAGGCCAGGTGAAGGTGAAAATAGGCCCTCTAAATATCTTATATGTTTGTGAAATGTTCCTGATGTAATATTCAGAATTACAGATCTCATAATTCACACCCTGAATGTAAATATCAGTTTTCTACCTTTGTTACCATCTCCTTCAGACCCAACCATTCGGCCCAGTAACTTCTCCAGCTGATCCTGGAATATCACCGCAGGCTTCAACTCGGAGGGAAGGTGCAGCTCTCTCCACTGCAGGCTTGAGGACCAAAAAATGAGAATTACGAATCTGAAGCGAGAGGATTCCAGACCTTCATGCTGACAACAAACCTGCTCAGGTCTAAATGGCCACTGCAGTAGTTGGTGTACGCCAGGCCCAGGGTGGCCGCCATCTTCCAGTCGCCCAGACGCTGTGCCATCCACGCGGCCTCAGGGAGCAGCCCGCCCAGCAGGAGGAGCTCCAGAGCGTAATCCACCGTCCACACCTCCGACAGCTGCTCGCAGCGGACCGACGCTGCTGCACGAGCCTGGGACAACTCCACCACACGGCCACCTGCGTCTGTGAGAGCCGTTCAATTCGTTTACATTATCTCATCATACACTGATTTACTAACCATATGACAGGGATACTAGCATATCATTTAATATCATAAAATATTATGTGAAAGTATACAGCATCTCAAACTTATGCATACTACATTATATGCATCAGTGTTATTACAGCATTATTTATATACTATTATAGAAAGTATTAATATTTTGAACGTGCTTTTATTGTTATATTTTTATGTTTAAGATTTTTATGTACTTTTGTCATTTTTAATCATTTTTGTGTTTTTTTTTTAACTTAACTAATTAAGCTTTCATTTATTTTTATTTCAAAAAATTTAAGTAATTCTACAACTCACACTAAATAACTTCAGTTTGTTGCCAAGACAACATTTCTAATTTTAAGTTTTTCATTTAATATGTTTTTTTGTTGTTGTTTTTAGTATAATGTATATACTATTATATAAAACTTAAAAAAAAAACTTTTATTCTTATATTTTCGGTTTTCATTTTCATCTTAGTTTAAGTTTTACTAATTTTGTTGTGTACTTTTGTCACTTTTTTTACTTAAAGTATATAAATTATATGTTAAATTATTATATAAAGTATTTATATTAAGTATTTTTATTTATTAATAAAAATATTAATTATATATTAAATATTAATATTAATTATTTATTAATATTTTTAAGTATAAGTATAATTTTAAGTATAATTTATTACACTATTAAAAAAGTATAATTTAAATACTACTAAAACTTATTTTTATATTTTCAGTTTTCATCTTAATTTTAGTTTAAGTTTTATTAATTTTGTTACGTACGTTTGTCATTTTTATTAGTTTTTTATTTATTTAATTAAGCTTTATTTTTATATTACTTTAAGTTTTAGCAATTTTAGGACTTCAACAACTTTAGGTTTTTTTTGTATTGCTATTAGCTTTAATTTATTTTGATCTCAGTTTTTGTTTTAATAATTTAGTACTTTAACTTATTTCAGTAAGTTGTCTAATATTCATATTTTATTTTATATAAGCATTATTTGAATTAACAAAAATGATTTGTACATTTCTGTTTTAGTTAACAATAGCAACACTGGCCGTCACATGACCTCATTACATTAAGTTTAAGTCAGTGAGTGCAATCCAGTTAACATCTCAAAAAATTTCACCTCAAACCCCAGTTTTGTGCAAAAATGTCTGAACTTTTGATAGCCTGATTAAGTCAAGTCAGAAATAGATGGTGTTAAAAATCATTTCTGCTCTAGTTGTACACTATATACAGAAATAGCACACATTCATATTTTGTTTTTCCTGAACTCACAGTGTGGTAAGTGAAGAGGCGGCAGCACGTCCACATTGTGTGGCGGGAGGATGCAGAGCGGGCGGTTGGTGAAGTACGCAGCCATAAACCTTCCCAGAGACTGAACCACTGCACAGGCCGCTTCACGCCCCACCGGTCCCGAGAGCCAGCACTCAAACACGGCTTCATCTGCAGAGCACAAGCGATGGGAGAAATCTTGTACCGTTCTCAAGTGCAACTTATTCATAAAGCACACATAAATGCACTCCGTCCAAATTACAATAATCCATACAATAAATAATACAATAAACTGAATAATCAAAATTGATTTAGGTTTGGTGATAATCCTCAACTGGTAGTGACTACTTTTAACAACTGAACTGAGCTCAGGGTCAAGAATAACACTCAGGTTTTAGTAGGAGATACAACCGAGAATCACCAGCATAGAAATGAATTCATGTAAACATGTTGCTAGCATGTTAGCAACACGATTTAACACTTTGTTAGCATGAATTAACATTTTTTAACACATTGCTAACATGAATTAACATGTTATAACACATTACTAGCATGAAGTAGCATGTTGCTAGCATGTTTTATCACATTGATAGCATGAATTAACATGTTTTAACATGTTGTTTGCATGAAGTAGCATGTTGCTAGCATGTTTTATCACATTGATAGCATGAATTAACATGTTAACGTTGTTAGCATGAAGTAACATGTTACTGGCATGTTTTATCACATTGACAGCATGAATTAACATGGTGCTAACATGTTTTAGAACATTGCTAACATATTTTAGTATGTTGCTGTCATGAATTATGTTGTTAGCATGTTTCAGCATGTTGCTAACATTTTTAACATGTTGATAACATTAATTTGCATATTGTTAGCATGATTTAACATGTTGCTAGCATTTTTATAGGATGTTGCTAGCATGTTTTATCATATTGATAGCACGAATTAGCATATTGCTAGCATTTTTTAGCACATTGATAGCATGAATTAGCATGTTGTGGCCTGTTTTAACATGTCGTCCTAAGACAGTCATTACCTTTGCTAGTGATAGACAGCTTAAATACTCTACAAGTCTTATTTTCGATCAGCAAGTTAAATGAAGTCCAATCAGTCTGAAGGCACACTAATAGCATGTTTAGCACGTTGATAGCATGAATTAGCACTTTGATAGCATGAATTAGCATGTTGATAGCATGTTTAGCACATTGATAGCATGAATTAGCATGTTGATAGCGTGACTTAGCATGTTTCTAGCATTAATTAGCATGTTGCTAGCATGTTTAAACATGTCCTATGATGGTCATTAAGCTTTGCTAATGATAATTTAAATACTTTACAAGTATTATTGTACAAAAGTTTTGACCCCGTCAATAAAAGTCTACAGGATTTTTCATACTTTTGATCGTCCGTTTAACGAAAATTGTGTCGGATCAGTTAGAAAAGATGCAGCACACCAATTGTTTAAACATTAGTCTCAGAAGAAGCAGCTTAAACAGTAGATCAGTATGTTGGATTTGTCAAGCCAACATATTAACCTTACCAGCCCCTCCTGGCATTTCCTCTTCCCCTCGTACTGCATGCGGTTGTAGTTGACGTGCCAGGCGGTCGCAGAGACCTTGAGCCTCTCGCAGTCGATACTGAAACAGCTGCGCGTACAGAAGAGCCAGACAGTAGCGTGTCTCCAGGTAGCATGTCATTGGACCTGCTGTGGGATGGAGGACGGATGTACTGAGTGACAAGTGACATTTAACATGATCATGTGGGCTGGATTGAAAACAGTGACTGACCTCTCTCTATCTCTGCACACAGTTCAGTCCTCCAAACCTGAACACTCTCCGCATATTCCCCAAAAATAAAGTGCTGTTCACCTGAGGATGGACAGCAGCAAAACATTATGATAATGTCATGGTCATATATAAGACACTTCTGTTATGGTTCCTCATGCTCACCGGTGAAACTATGCAATGTATGGCTCTCCTCAAGACGATCTCCGGCAGACTGTAAAGCTTGCTGGACTTGAGGTATAATAACTGACATCTTCTCCAGCTCATTTTTCACGATCCCTTGAACCCTTTGTTGACATAACTCCTCCTGGTACCGCAAAGCCAATCTGTACAGCTCACGCCAAATAACCACCAATCTGAAAAACACAACATAGACCTCAGGCCAAACAACAATTACTAGGTTGTTCTGGGTGGTTGCTAATGCAAAGGCATTCTGAGTGGTTTTATGTTGCTATGAAGTTACTAGGGTGTTCTGGGTAGTTGCTACAGTGTTCCTATGTGGTTTTAAGATGTGCTGAGTGTTTTTATATGTTGCTATGAAGTTACTAGGCTCTTCTGGGTGGTTGCTAGGGTGTTGCTATGCGGTTGCTAATATTTTTGCTATGAAGTTACAAGGGTGTTTTGGATGGTTGCTAAGACTTTTTCAACTCAAGTACAATAGAAAACAGCGAGTAGTTCTTGCCATGATGCTAGTGTGATGTGGTTGGTTGCTAGCATGTTGCTATGTGGTTTTAATTTGTT
The DNA here is from genome assembly GCA_038088235.1 of Zacco platypus. Classification (NCBI taxonomy): domain Eukaryota; kingdom Metazoa; phylum Chordata; class Actinopteri; order Cypriniformes; family Xenocyprididae; genus Zacco; species Zacco platypus. The sequence continues at coordinate 20,168,429 of CM076086.1, forward strand.
GCTATGAAGTTACTAGGGTGTTCTGGGAAGTTGCTAGGGTGTTGCTATGCAATTGCTAATGCTATGACATTCTCAGTGCTTTTATATGTTGCTATGAAGTTACATGGTTGTTCTGGGTGGTTGCTATGGAGTTGCTGTATGGTTGCTAATACGTTCTGAGTGTTTCTTATATGTTACTAGTGTGTTGTGGTTGGTTGCTAGGATGTTTCTATGTGGTTTTAAGACGTGCTGAGGGGTTTTAATTTGTTGCTATGAAGTTACTAGGGTGTTCTAGGAGGTTGCTAGGGTGTTGTTATATTCTGAGTGTTTTTTCTATGTTGCCTATATGTTGTTTTTATATGTAGTGTTTGCCATGATGTTAGTATGATGTGGTTGGTTGCTAGGGTGTTGCTATGTGGTTTTAAGACGTGCTGAGTGGTTTTAATTTGTTGCTATGAAGTTACTAGGGTGTTCTGGGAGATTGCTAGGGTGTTGCTATGTGGTTGCTAATGCGATGACATTCTGAGTGCTTTTATATGTTGCTATGAAGTTACTAAGATGTTCTAGGAGGTTGCTAGGGTGTTGTTATATTCTGAGTGTTTTTTATATGTTGTTTTTATATGTAGTGTTTGCCATGATGTTAGTGTGATGTGGTTGGTTGCTAGGGTGTTGCTATGTGGTTTTAAGAAATACTGAGAGGTTTTAATATGTTGCTATTAAAATACTAGGTTCTTCTGGGTGGTTGCTAGGGTGTTGCTATGTGGTTGCTAATATGTCTTGAGTGTTTTTGTGTTGCTATGAAGTTACTAGGTTGTTCTGGGTGGTAACTATGAACCGTAATAGATGATGACTGAAAACCTACTACTCAAGAATAAAAAAAGTACCTATTAGACGGTTGTTGCCGTGGTGTTTGTGTCTCAATGTCTTCTTGTAATATCGGAACAGAAAACATGTCAGAGGAATATGTTAGCTGGCCATCCTCCCCATGATGCACTACTTTTGACGGGAGGCTGTAGGTCCGATCCAAACTCTGAGACGCTTGCTGAAGGACAAAGAGTGCTGCGTTGAAGTTCTGGGAGGAAAGTGTTAAATCTGACGATGAAAGTGGGACGAACATGTCTACGAAACATCTGGTGAGCTCCACTGTGACGCCCAGACAGCTGCTGCCTGCGGTGTGTGAGGCGTCCCACGGCAGAAAGGACAGGAGAGTCCTGAGGGTGTGAAGGGCGTGTGTGACCCACATGCTCTTACTCTTTCTGCTGGTTGAGTCCTTGACCCTGAGAAGCTTTATGAGTCGAACGATGCAGAGGATTGTGTATTTGAGGAGACGCTCTCTCTGCTCGATGGACCCACCCAGGGAAACGGCCAAAGCCCAAGCTCTCAGCAAGACCCTGTGAACCCGGTTCAGATCCTCCTGCAGACCTGAAGATGTGGGTTCTGGATCTGTTTGTGCTTGAGCATGAAGAGTGTCAAACATAGACGCAAACTCAAGCTTGCCTCCATCTTTCATGTGTGAGCAGGTGTACGGATCTTCATCAGAGTCATGATCTTCCTCAGCCTAAAATGATAATATTATTCTCGAAATATTATTATCTCGAAAAGGTCATTATTTTTTTAAAAGTATAATGTATAATTGAATGTATCAGTGAATAAACTCTATAATTTTATTTTTTATTTTTTAAGAAGCAAAACCTTAAATTATGCATTTTAATCATTCATATAATTATAAAATTGTAATGCAAAATATTTATGATATTGTGTTATTGCAATAGATAGATGATAGATAGATGATAGATAGAAATTTAATTACTACAATATTATAATAAAAATATGTAAAAGTAATTTTATTTTAAAAAAAAGTCTCATTTGTAAAAGTTATGTTAAATGTGTAAATATTTATATATATATATATTTTTTTTTATTATAAAAGTTATAACAGTAAAACCTTCAAATCAATTATAAACTCTCAAACTTGGAGGATGTTTTAATGGTACAAAGACCTCTTATATGTCAAAAGATCAAGACAAATTTGCTTCCTCGTGTCATAAACCCTTTAATGACCATTTAAACGCAAAAAGAGTTTGTTATTAGCTTACCTGAGCTCTGTCAGTACATTGGTCTCCTGTATCTTGCAGGTACAGAGGTAGAGTCGACAGAGGCGTTTCTTTCTCTTTAAGAGCCAGAAGACTTCCTGTGAATGTCAGAGAGGACATGGATTCCAGCCTGGACTTGACCTGAGGCTGAAACACCCAGAAGACACTTTTGAACCATCAAAACAGCAATACAACACAATAAAACATTAATTACCGTCCCCTCTGCTGACCTGAGATGAGCCCAGGACCTCCCGTATGTTCTCCAGTCCTTGAGCAGCATCCAGGAGGAGCGCACTCATGACCGCGGCAGCAGACGGCCATTTGGTCATCCTGAGCACAGTCACCATGTAGCCGTCGGACACGATGAGAAACGGCTGGCGAGGATGCCAGGTGACGGAGTACCGTTGTCTCATGGGGTCACGGAGCGACACGCTAGAGCTGGAGATGCCGCCATCTTTTGTCTGCAAAGGCACTGGAGGTCTACGGATGAAAGTTATTCATGTGTGACATAAAGCTTGCATTCACATTAATGTATTTAAAACCGCGTGAGAAAGACAACCTGATAGAGTACAACATCAACTTCCTTCAGTGACATTTAGAAGACGCAGTAAATAATCTCAACAAGAGGAATCGATCAAATCACCTGTAGGTGACCAGTGGATGAAGAGGCAGGAAGTGGGCAGCACCAAACTCAATGCTGCATCCTGTTGTGGACAGAGAGACGAGTCCACCCAGACGTGCCAGCATGAGCAGAGAGCCTCTCTTGAGCACACAGGCCAGATAAAGCCCTTCCGGTGTCCAGCTGACTGAACCGACCCAGTATGACCTGCAGGAAACCATAACATTTCTCAGTTTACTTTACTATACTTTGTTTTGTAACTCCATCGCAACATACTCTGCATTTTTGTACTTCCTATTCTTGCACATTCTACTACTTATTTTTTCGTTATTATTTCTTATTTATATTTTATTTTACCTGCTATTTATTTATATTTAATCCACATCATTATTGTTTTATTTATATTTAATGCACATCATACCATTTTACTTTCTATTTATTTATATTTAATGCACATTTTATTTTATGATTTTTACTTAATATTTATTTATATTTTATTTGATCATTTTTACTATTTATGTATATTTTATGTACATTTTATTTTACCATATTTTTTTATTTACTATTTATTTATATTAAAGAATATCTTTTTTTTAATCATTTTTACTGTTTATTTATATTTTATTTTTACCATTTTTACTTACTATTTGTTTATATTTAATTCAAATTTTATTTTACCATTTTTATCTACTATTTATGTTTAATGCACTGCACATCATATTTTCCCAACTATTCATTTATATTTAATGCACATTCTTATTTTATCATTTTTATCCATCATTTATTTATATGTAATGCACATCTTACTTTACCTACTATGCATTTATGCACAATCTAAGCAGCTGACCAGGTTTATAGCTAGGTTTAATTAACTGTGCATGTGACAAATAAAAATGTTGACTCTTAAAGAGGGGGAGGGAAACCACCTCACAAACTTCAATATCAGACGTGTCAATGTTACAGTCTGGGAACATTTCCCATACAAGCTAATACAAATCTGTGCATACAACCAGCCAATCAGATGCCATCGAAGCCGAACTGAGGCTTTTTAAACACTCACCTCACATATTTGGCTGGAATACTGAGCGTCTTAATGCCACATCCTCCTAACAGGCTGGACACCGTCACAAAGTTCTGAGTGCTGATGAACAACACCTGTGTCGCCTTCCAGAGAGGTCACAGATAAGAAGACTTTTATAAACACCACACAAATCTAATTCCTGTGCCTGTAGTTCTGATTTCCTGGTAATGAATGTAGCAGTGAGTTTACCCTTGGGTCCTTCTGGTTCAGCACTACTGCTAGCAGCTGAGCATCAGGAGAGAACGCTGGAACTAGAGCACCTCTGGACTTCACCGGTTTACACGGAGGCTGGAGCTGGGTGAACGGGAAACACTTAGAGGCCCAGTGAACACTGAATCCTACTGAACTGTCAAACAAAAAATAGAGTAATAAAGAACAAGAGGCAAGGAATACATCAGCTGATCAAATATTTACCTTGAATGCAATGCTAATTGCTTTGGATAAATGCTGCTTATAATTATTATATAAAAATGCATATATTTTAAGTAATTATGTGTGATATATAAATTAATATCCTCGCAGCAGGCACTCTGAAATGGTCTTCCCCTCCATATTAAGATCTTCTCCTTCTATTTCTATTGTTTAAATCCTCTTTGAAGACCCATTTTTATTCTTTATGTTTTAATTCTGTTTGAGGGTGTATCATTTTTATTTGTCTATTTAGTTTTTGCATCATTTTAAATCTTTTACAATACCTATACAGAACTTCACTTCTGTTTGTGTTTTATAAATAAATGATTAATTGATGACTGTAAATAAGCCTGGAATGGGTTTTCCGTCTATTTCTGCACTGTGTTCTATTTGAATTTTCTTGCTTTTTATTGCATATATTTTATAGCGTTGTATACACATTAATTTGTTCCTTTGATTTGCTAATTCGTGCGCACAATTTACTAATTCATTCCCTCGATTTGGTAAATAGTGTCCGTTTTATAAATCGAGGGATCAAATTAGTAAATGATGTACACAATTTAGTAAATCGAGGGAACGTTTTAGTAAATCGTGCAGATATTTTAGTAAATTGAGGGAAAGAAATAGTCAATTCTATGCACAATTTAGCAAATCGATGGAACGAATTAGTAAATCATGTGCACAATTTAGCAAATCGATGGAACGAATTAGTAAATCATGTGCACAATTTAGCAAATCGATGGAACGAAATTGTAAATCATGCGCACAATTTAGCAAATCGAGAGAACATATTAGTAAATCGTGCAGATATTTTAGTAAATTGAGGAAACGAAATAGTCAATTCTATGCACAATTTAGCAAATCGATGGAACGAAATTGTAAATCATGCGCACAATTTAGCTAATCGATGGAACGAAATTGTAAATCATGCGCACAATTTAGCAAATCGATGGAACGAAATTGTAAATCATGCGCACAATTTAGCAAATCGATGGAACGAAATTGTAAATCATGCGCACAATTTAGCAAATCGATGGAACGAAATTGTAAATCATGCGCACAATTTAGCAAATCGATGGAACGAAATTGTAAATCATGCGCACAATTTAGCAAATCGATGGAACGAAATTGTAAATCATGCACACAATTTAGCTAATCGATGGAACGAAATTGTAAATCATGCGCACAATTTGGCAAATCGAGGGAACGAATTAGTAAATAATGCGCACAATTTAGCTAATCGATGGAACGAAATTGTAAATCATGCGCACAATTTAGCAAATCAAATGAACGAAATTGTAAATCATGCGCACAATTTAGCAAATCGATGGAGCGAAATTGTAAATCATGCGCACAATTTAGCTAATCGATGGAACGAAATTGTAAATCATGCGCACAATTTGGCAAATCGAGGGAACGAATTAGTAAATAATGCGCACAATTTAGCAAATCGATGGAACGAAATTGTAAATCATGCGCACAATTTAGCAAATCGATGGAACGAAATTGTAAATCATGCGCACAATTTAGCAAATCGAGGGAACGAATTAGTAAATAATGCGCACAATTTAGCAAATCGATGGAACGAAATTGTAAATCATGCGCACAATTTAGCAAATCCAGGGAACGCATTAGTAAATCGTGCAGATATTTTAGTAAATTGAGGGAAAGAAATAGTCAATTCTATGCACAATTTAGCAAATCGATGGAACGAATTAGTAAATCATGTGCACAATTTAGCAAATCGATGGAACGAAATTGTAAATCATGCGCACAATTTAGCAAATCGAGAGAACATATTAGTAAATCGTGCAGATATTTTAGTAAATTGAGGAAACGAAATAGTCAATTCTATGCACAATTTAGCAAATCGATGGAACGAAATTGTAAATCATGCGCACAATTTAGCTAATCGATGGAACGAAATTGTAAATCATGCGCACAATTTAGCAAATCGATGGAACGAAATTGTAAATCATGCGCACAATTTAGCAAATCGATGGAACGAAATTGTAAATCATGCGCACAATTTAGCAAATCGATGGAACGAAATTGTAAATCATGCGCACAATTTAGCAAATCGATGGAACGAAATTGTAAATCATGCACACAATTTAGCTAATCGATGGAACGAAATTGTAAATCATGCGCACAATTTGGCAAATCGAGGGAACGAATTAGTAAATAATGCGCACAATTTAGCTAATCGATGGAACGAAATTGTAAATCATGCGCACAATTTAGCAAATCAAATGAACGAAATTGTAAATCATGCGCACAATTTAGCAAATCGATGGAGCGAAATTGTAAATCATGCGCACAATTTAGCTAATCGATGGAACGAAATTGTAAATCATGCGCACAATTTAGCTAATCGATGGAACGAAATTGTAAATCATGCGCACAATTTGGCAAATCGAGGGAACGAATTAGTAAATAATGCGCACAATTTAGCAAATCGATGGAACGAAATTGTAAATCATGCGCACAATTTAGCAAATCGAGGGAACGAATTAGTAAATAATGCGCACAATTTAGCAAATCGATGGAACGAAATTGTAAATCATGCGCACAATTTAGCAAATCCAGGGAACGCATTAGTAAATCGTGCAGATATTTTAGTAAATTGAGGGAACGAAATAGTAAATTCTATGCACAATTTAGCAAATCAAGGGAATGAAATAGTAATCATGCGCACGATTTACTTTTTTTCCTGCATGTCATGTGCGGGACTCCGCATATATAAATATAAAATATAAACATGATATAATCTCTATAAAGCCCCAAGTAGCTTTATATTTCCACAAAATAGTGCCGAAAGCAATATAATAAAAAAAAAATCACAACAATGCTCAATAAATAATCACATTTATTATAAATAATAACAATCACCATAAACAATACTTCCAAGTCAAATGAACAAACGATGCAGGAATTATAATAAATAAAAGCACATTTAACGTCGTCTGACCTGAGTTTGTTGTCCCAGGTCGAGTCCCACTGGACTTTCAGCAAGGTGACAGTGAGATTTGCTTCAGCCGTGAAAACGAACGCACTCAGACACGCGTCACCAACTGCCTAAAAACACCACAGTGAAATATAACATACGAGCAAGAAACATAAGCAACATTAAGACACTTTTCACTGTTTTTACCTGGTTCTTCACAAACACACTATGTACGGATGCCTCTTTGTCCTTTGTGGAGGGCAGATGAGTGTTTTCATGGTATGATATGTGACTCCAGCGTCCCGTGATGGTGGTGTCCCGCGGGCCACTTAGATCCTGAGGTGTCGTACACTCCCAAAGGAACACCTGTCCGGTAAGAGTGGCCAGGAAAACTCTCTGTGCGTTCTCCGAAACCAGCAGAGAAAGACGTAGTGAAGTCGCAGAACCTTCGCCAGACAAGCCATGTTAGTTTGAGGATGATTATCGGATGTGCGTCAAAAAAAGTAGAACTCTTACACAGACCTGTGATTGAAGAAACCAGCTGATGAACCGCAGGAACGGCTGAGACCGTCTTAAGCAAATCCTTGTCTTTGTTCCACAGGAAGAGTTCCCCAGAGACCAGAAGACCCACCAGCCAAACGCCTGCAAATAATATTAATGAACACACGTCACAAGATCACAACACAACACAACACACAAGCACAAGATCTCATCACACACACTGACGGATGACAAACCATTCTGAGATGCTGACATGGTCACCACCTTCTGCAACAGCGGCTGCAGTTTTGGGGTCTTCTTTTTGGTCCGTCCCGAAAGCAAATGTATTTCACTGATCCGATTGTCATCTAACAGAAAAACACCTTCCTTTTCCTGAAAGAGAACAGAGTTGACACATACACTACCGTTCAAAACTTTTAGATGGGTATGCTTTTTTTATGATTTTGAAAGTGAAAATAAGCTGCATTTATTTGATCAAAAAACAGTAAAAATAGTGAAATATTATTTAAATTCAAAATATCTGTTTTCTATGTGAATATATAGTAAAGTGTAATTTATTCCTGTGAATTTCAGCATCATTACTCCAGTCTTCAGTGTCACATGATCCTTCAGAAATCATTCTCATATGATGATTTGATACTCAAGAAACATTTATGATTATTATCAGTGTTGAAAACAGTCATATTTTTCTTCAGAATTCTTTGATAAAACAAAAGTTCCAAAGAACAATAATTTCAAATATAATACTTTACTGTCACTTTTGATCAATTTATTGTGTCCATGATGAATAAAATTATTAATTTCTTTAACTAGTCAGAAAAAATCTATTTATTTTACTATGTTTTTAACAAACTCTTATATAAACATGGTGAAAATAAGTGCTACTGAAGAAAAGAAAAACCTCACAGCCTATAAAGAAATGTATTGAAATTGAAAGCAGCAAATGCAAATAGATAAAGTGCAATAAAATGAGCTCTTAAATGTGTATTTGGGATATTTTTGATCCATTATTCTGAAAATAAAATTCTTACTGACCCCAAACTCTTGAACGGAGAACAGCTTATTCTATTACAGATAGAATATCTGATCTTTTGAACTTTCTATTCATCAAAAAATCCTGTTTTCAACTGATAATAATCATAAATGTTTCTTGAGCATCATATCAGAATGATTTCTGAAGGATCATGTGACTCTGAAGACTGGAGTAATGATGCTGAAAATTCAGCTTTGATCACTGGATATAAATTATACTTAACAATATATTCGCTTAGAAAACAGATGTTTTAAATTAAAATAAAATATCACTATTTTTACTGTATTTTGATCAAATAAAAGCAGCTTTGGTGAGCAGACGACTTCTTTCGAATACATCTTACTGACCTATAACTTTTTAACGGTAGTGTATATTGGTGTTTGTTTGAAACTACATTATCTTCAAAGCACTGAATCGAAGTGCGATCTCACCCTGCCGAGCCAGCAGAATCTGGGCCAAGGCTTCCTGCGCTTGATGCTGGACGACAATAAAACCTCGAACTTCACCTCCATTCTCGGCACGAATGCTGACCTTCAGAGGATGTCCAGACCATCCACGTCCTTCAACGTTCAGCTTCATGTGGTTCGTTTAAATTAAAAAGAGACAATCAGTGAAATCTCACATTAAGCAAGATACTTTATTATCACTATAACACAACCTTATGCAGTTGTTTATATGTGTTTACAGCTAAATTATCAGTACAAACACAAATAAACTTACTTATTTTGATATGAGTGAAAGTGAATGACTAACAAAGCAGTTAGTCAGTCAGATAAATCAAATTTAAATGTATTTAAGAAAATAAACTTGAAACTAAAATTAACCATCAAATCAAATCAAATCAAACTTTATTTATATAGCACAATAATTACAACAGTGGTTGACAATTGTGCTGTACAAGAAGATAAATAAATAAAAATTAAAATAATTAAAATAATAAAGGGAGTTCATCAAATGCACGGATTAAAAAATCTATAAAAATCAATGATTAAAAATCAAATACAGTTGTAAGCCTGAGAGAAAAAATAGGTTTTCAGCTTCGATTTAAATTCAGACTCTGTGGGTACTAGTCTTAAAGATAGAGGAAGATTATTCCATGATTTTGGATCAATAATAGAAAAGGCACGGTCACCCCTCGTTTTAAGCCTAGATCTTGGAACCATCAACAGTCTTTGATTTGATGACCTTAAAGACCTAGCAGAGTTTCTTGTTTTCAACAATTCAGAGAGATATTTTGGAGCTGATCCATTAATAACTTTAAAAACAAAAAGCAAAATTTTAAAATCAATTCTATAACGGACCGGTAGCCAGTGCAGGGCTCGCAATATTGGGGAAATGTGATTAGATTTCCGAGTTCCAGTCAGCAACCTGGCTGCTGCATTTTGGACCATCTGAAGACCACTAATATTGGATTGGCTCATTCCAATATAAAGAGAAATACAATAGTCAAGTCTCAAAGAAATAAATGAATGGATCACTCTCTCAAACTCTACAAATGTTAAAAAGCTCTTAGCCTTGGATAATAGTCTTAATTGGAAAAAACTAGATTTGATTACAGCACTAATCTGCTTGTCAAATTTAAAGGCAGAATCAAAAGTAACACCCAGATTTTTCACAGATTGTTTTACATAAGGAACCAAATCTCCCAGGTCACCAACAGAACTTGTTAACACATCTGTAGGCCCGAAAACAATAACCTCAGTTTTACTCTCATTTAAATGTAAAAAATTAACAGAAAACCTAGACTTAATATCAGACAGGCATGCTGATAAACAACTTAATGCTTTTTGTCATTTTTCTTTAAGGGCAAATAAATTTGGGTGTCATCGGCATAAAAATGAAATGACAACCCATGTTTAGAAAGAACAGTCCCCAGAGGTAGCAAATACAAAGAGAACAAAGCAGGGGCCAGAATGGAGCCCTGAGGGACTCCATAATGCAAAGATGATGCAGAAGAAGAGAAACCATCAAGACAGAGAATGTTCTGGCATTCAAATAAGACTTAAACCAATTCAGAGCACAGCCTTTAATTCCTGCATATTGCTCAAGTCGTGAGATCAAAATTTTACGGTCTACATTGTCGAAGGCAGCACTTAGATCTAATAGTAAGAGTATCACGGAGTCCCCTGAGTCAACAGACAACAAAATATCATTAAAGACTTTTAGTAAGGCTGACTCAGTAGTGTGATGTTTTCTAAACCCAGACTGGAATTCTTCAAAAACACTATTTAAGTCCAAATGACTCTGCAGTTGTTCAAGAACAACTTTCTCGAGGATTTTAGAGATAAAAGATAAATTAGAAATAGGTCTAAAGTTTGAAAGAATAGTTGGGTCAAGTCTAGGTTTTTTAAGTAAGGGTTTAACAATTGCATGTTTTAGATATGTAGGAACAACACCTGTTAGAAGAGACTTGTTTATTATAGCTAAAATGCTAGGCCCAACAACATCAAAGACCTGCAGCAAAAAATGGGTCGGAAGAATGTCATATGGACATGTGGTAGGTTTAAGCTGCTTAACAATATCTTTAAGTGAATTAAAAGAGACTATCTGAAATTCCTTAAATGATGAAACACAACGGGAGAGAACAGCTGGGTCATAGTTTAAAAAAACAATATTCTGTCTAATATCAATAATTTTGTCTGTGAAAAACTTTAAAAAGCTGTCACAGGCTGAAGCTGATGCATTCAGACAGACAGTACTCACTGGACTCACAACCGAATTTAAAATAGTAAAGAACAATTTTGGTTTATGAGAGTTTTTAGCTAAAATATCTGAAAAGTAGTGGGATTTTGCAGCTTTAACTGATTTTTGAAATCTAATAAGTGATTCACGTAGTATTTCATAGGACACTTGTAATTTGTCTTTTTTCCACTTTCGTTCAGCTCTACGACAAACCCGTCTAGTTCAAGTGTGGTACTAGTCACCCAGGGTTCAGCTTTACAATTTTTCCGTTTTTCTCTTAGTGGAGCCACAGAATTTATGATGTCACTACTGATGGAATTGAACAGCATAAGATGATCATCAACATTAGACAAATTTGAAAGGAAATCAAGACTATAACTTTGACATGCCTCATTAAAACGTACAGAAAAGTCATCACTAGATGATGGAGAGAGGGTACGAAACTGCTGCAAAGGCCTCATAGTTTTTGAAACTCCATTTGGAAAAGAACAAGAAAATACAACAGGCATATGGTCAGAAAAACTCAAATCAAGGATTTCAAGGTCTCAAATCGAGATACCACACAGCAACACAAGGTCTAATGTGTGACCCTGTTTATGAGTTGGACGGTTTATCATTTGGATAAAATCAAGAGTCCATTAAATTAGAAAAATCCTTGGCCAGAGAGTTTGACTCACAACACACATGAATATTAAAATCCCCCACAATCAGAAGGCGATCAAACTGAAGGACAATATCTCCTAAAAGTTTGCAAACTCATTTAAGAAATCCTTATTTGGTTTTGGTGGTCGGTAAACCACAGCGATAGTTAGCTGATCCATGTTCAGTTCAAATAAGAACTTCAAAACTTAGAAACAGTTCAGTCTTTATAGGTCGACAACAAAAAGCTGCTTTTAAAAACAGACGCGAGCCCACCACCTCTACCAGAAAGTCTGGGACAGTTCAAAAAAGAACAATCTGAGGGCACAAGTTCGGAAAAAGGGCTAGAATCCCCCATACTCAACCAAGTCTCAGTCACTAATAAAAAATCCAATTCGTTTTGAGTGAAGAAGTCTCGCAAAATGAAAGTCTTATTTAGAAGTGATCGCGCGTTTACCAGAGCCATCCTGACACACACTGGGTCGCAATCCGGCTGTTCTGCACGGCACAGCGGACTGAGATTGCAGAGATTATAATAACCATATTATTATTATTATTATTGTTATTTTTATTATTAGTAGTAGTAGTAGTAGTAGCAGTCAGATAACGTTTAATCCAACCAAAATACGGTATTACAACAGCTAAATGATTAAAAGCATAAACACATCCTTTATTCCGATCGAAATAGATGAAATAAACATTTTGAAATGCTAACAGGTCAAGAAACTCATATAATTAACATCTATTAACATTCAATAAACAAATAACTGTCATTAGCACGCGCAGATACCGTTAGCTGCAGTTTGTCAACACATACACACACACACGCACACACTGAAGTTCTGTACAGTCCTGAACGAATATTAAAGTGTCTTTATACGCTACCATCATGCCGTGACTTTAATAAACACATTCCGCGTCTGTTTATTCCGCTGTATTTCGAATCTCCCTCCACTTCCGGTTTTCCAAACAGCGAACACAATTCCTGCTGCGTTGCCATAGAAGCAGACGCATTCCGCGCGAGCGCAGCCAGTGGGCATGCGCGATCACAGGGTGACGGACATAGACATGTAGACGTATATCTCAGGATAAATATCGGTAAATTAAATCAAATTGTGTTTTATTAACATCGACATTTTCCCTTACAATACTGAAAATACAGTTATTAAATTAAATAAATAAATGTTAAATGACGCAATGTTGATGTGCGCATGCCCAGTGGCCCTAGCTGTATCCCTTCTAGTCTTTACCATAGATATACAAAATACATAGATGCCGCATTGGTCGCTTGGGAACGTTGCTGCGAAACGTCAGCGCGTCCGCCATTTTGCTAAGGGCAAGACTGCACTAAACAAATGCAAGTAAAATGGCGAGCTGCGGTTTTTCTGGATAAAAACGAAAATAATGTTTACATTTATCAACTGATTTCAGTGGTTTATGATGTACATCTCTAGTTACTTAAAACCTTGATAGCGGACTTTAAAAAAATATTTATTTTAATAGTCAAAGCTCAGACTTGTCCTGTGTTTGGCTGCTTTATTCTTGGATAAGAATTGTGAAGACGCCCATAATGAGATCATTGAAGGCTTGAAGTTCTCACTGCATAACACAGACAACTCGCTTGCGGAAAAACCTTCCCTTCTTACAGCTACTTCCCACCGTCTCCTCAACTCTGTCTCTGGGAAACCTTCAATGTGTGAGAAAAGTTAGCCAACTAATGTTACAGTAATTCACAAAATGTCACCTAGCCGAAACGAGTGCCGTCTTAAAAGTCGGTTTTAAGAAAATAAAGATGCATATTTAAATTTCAGGAAATTTAGTTTATAAAATAAGATACTAGATAAGATAACTATAATATAAATCATGTAAGCTCAACTTTCAGAGCTAATTAGCGACATTGCTAGCTATTTTCTGACTGGCTCTGGTGGCCAACTACTATCAACATAATTATATGATGACCAAATACAACCAGAAACATATGATCAGCCGTACCTGTGAAAAGTTATTCCCCGAGACCTGTATTCAATTGTGCGGTGATTTGTACAGCCCCAAGCAGCACTCGAAACTCAATTCCAGTTATGAGCGTCACAGAAACGTTGCCCTGCGCAATATGGCGGCGTTGTTGGCGTACAATTCAGTGGCCAATGGGTCTATGTATTTATTATGTCTGTGTTCTTTACCCTCCAGACACATCAACACGCCCGCCATTTTACAACGGTCAGGGTGTCGTCACTCAATGCTTCCGGTTGTGAAATCGCAGAAATTTAAATTCCCAAAGAAATGGGATAACCTTTCACAGGTGATAATATGTTGATTTGTGTTTTTATATGTATTAACACAACATTACATGTTTTTGCTTTGGTACTTTTAATGTTTTTAGTTTTACTTTGTTAGGCTTTTAATGTTGTGTCAGCTGACGCCTTCGTCTTGTTGTATTGTTTAGTTTAGCAAAATCATCTGAGGACGTCAGCAAGGCTTGCCCCGATCAGCCTAACGGTGGCGCTACAGCAGGCAAAAGTATGAAATGACTCATAACTCCTAAACTGTAAGGCTCAATTGTCTTGTTGGAATCCTTGGCTAAAGACGGACAAGATGCGATTCACAGTCACTAAGGGCTGCCAAAACGTTTGAAGCGGGTAAAGCCATTTTTACTAAAATGGCTATAACTCGTGAACAGAATGAGATATTTTCACCAAACTCAGCACACCCACGTCAGAGCTCGTTATATGGTCGCGTAAAAAATGATGTGGTGACTGGCCACTTGGGGGCGCTATAACAGGAAAAATTAACATGGAAACGGCTATAACTACTTCTCTGTTAGTTCGATCAACTTGAAAATTAGCATGCAGTGTCTTTGTCTGAGATACCCTGATTGTCTATGAGGACATTGATACATCTCAAAAAACATGTCCACCATCGCCCAATGAAATTTGAGCAGCTATCAGACAAGGTAAAAGGAGGCCGATCGGAACAAACTCGCTGTTTGACTCACGACCCTAGAGGCCTGTGAAAATTCGAAATATTGGAAAAATTCGCATTTTTCATATACATAAAGGATCATGTATCGAGCGATTTTTCGTGCACGTCATTCAAACCATTCGTCATTCTTTCTGAGCAACTTTGCCTCTTGGACCGCCACTGTCCATCCAATCGTTTGTTAAATATTGGAGAATATTTCAAAAACCAACTTTTGCGAACTAATGTTAGGTTTTTGGCTCAACCTCGTTAACTGTTAAAAATCTTTATGAACTATACATTTTATGTATTTGCTGTAAAAGATCTTTTCCATCTAATTAAAATTGCTAATTAAAACATTATACATTTTTACGTAAAGCCCTTAAAGCAATTGAAATCGATCATTTCTGCTCGCAGCAATATTCGTTTTATTTATTTTATTACAAGCTTAATTCAATTATAATATAATTAATGTATTTAAAATACAATTATAATTATAAAGTCTGTTGTTTGCATGTTTGCATTATTTAAACCATGTAAAACGCTGTTGTTTATTGAATTAAATGAGTGGAAGCGATTCAGTATGGAATATTGGTTTGTTGCGTGACCAAGTACTGTAATTAGACTTGAACAGTGTGACCTGTGACCATAACAACACTAATGATAATATGTTCTTGATGACATCATCACATTCTGGATGACGTCAGCCAATCACACCTTATAAACTTAGTCTCAAACCAACTGAATTAATCACTGAGCTCTTCACTCCCACAAGAGACTCACTGCTCTGAGATGGAGGCTCAAGATTGGATTGAATTATCTATGAGAGCCCTTTTCTGCTTCACCGGTATTATAGGGAACGGTTTGCTGGGTTTACGCTCTCTGCCCAAATCCAGATCTCAACTACGCACCAGCGACATCCTCTTCGTCAACTTGGCCGTATCGAATCTGATCACAAATTGTCTGGTGGATCTGCCGGAAACCATGGCGCACTTTGCCAAAACCTGGCTTACGAGTAAAGAATACTGTGGCGTGACTCAGTTTTCTCACGAAATCTCAGAGACCAGCAGCATCTTCTCTACCATGTTCATCAGCATGTATTGGCACCAGAAACTAGTGGGTTCCATACGACGTGGAGGAGCTCCAGTGCAGATGGACAACTTGCGGCTTGTTGGTGTTTTACTCGCCGGGAGCTGGACTGTAGCGACTGCGTTCAGTCTTCCACACGTTTTTATAGCAGAGCATGATGGGAATGAGAGTTTGGAAGTTTGTGAAGAACGTTTCCCATCGCCTGCAGCCAAGCAGACGTTTGACGGTATGTACCTCACTCTGGCTAACGTTGTTCCAATCGTTGGGATAACTTACGCAACCGTTCAGATCGTCGTAACGCTGCTCCGGAGTCAAAAACGAGTCAAGGATCGCTCCAGTGGAACAAATCCACCACCTTCATCTGTAGACCAAAGACTGGAAGGAACCGGAGAACGCAGCATGGAATCGTTCTCAGAAAGATCTCCAATCTCCAATAAAATAACTACTCATCAACCAGCAGCGCCGAAGACGCAGGTCAGATCCAATCCGTCCTCAGGAAACCAGGTGCGGGCGGCCAAAAGCGTGGTGGCGGTGGCCACGATCTTCATCATCTGCTGGTTCACTCACCTCGTGCTCCGCATCTACAGCAGCTTCAGAAACTCTGTCCTGGCTGTGAAGTTGACCAATTTTATCGGAGCATCTTACGTGTGTTTCGTTCCGTACGTTTACCTGCACGGGGTGAAGAAACTCAACTGCTCATGCTGGTAAGGACTGGTGCGTTTATTACGTGCTGTGCATTGTGGGAAACCGTCATTGAACGTTTAATGACCTACAGACCGTTTAGTCTTAAAGGAACACAAAATTTCGACTGATTTCACGTTACTTGCCCCAGTTGATTAATTATCACAAGACAAGTTTTCTGAAATGTTAAAATATGCAAATGAAGCATTATCTCATTAAGTATGCACTAATTTGCATACATTTCCAGAACAGCAATCTGAACATTTTTTTTTGACATATTAGAGTTAAAGCGAGTTAAAGAGATTTTGAGTATCTCCATAGATTATAAAATGCTTTAAATTGTAAAGTTTGTAAGTGCTACTGAAATGAAGAAAAAACTCACAGATGTATTGAAATCGGAAGCTACACATGTAAATAGATAAAGTGCAGTAAAATGAACACTTAAATGTGTGTTTGGGATGTGTTCTTTCCATTATTCTGAAAGAGGACAAGTTGTAGAAGCAAAATAGCCAAACATCTCAAAACTGACCAGTGCTTTGCTATTAAAATTAATAATTCTGAGCCAATGTACAAATGCTTTAAACATATATATATATATGTATATATATATATATATATATATATATATATATATGTATATATGAAAGATTTTGTTAGAATGAATTTGTGAATTGCATTAAGACTGTGAAATATATTGGGTGTAGCTTTGCACCACCAAAGGAAAGATTTGAAAATGATTGTTCTCTTGTGCTTTGATAATTACGACCAGACGTCACTGCAATTATGTTTGTTAAGCCACTTGACGAATTAAAAACCTGCTTATAAGCGGAATTATTTTCGTGTTAATTTTTTTGCCGTCAAATAAGCACAGAAGTCCTTGTGTCAGCCAAGATGATGAAGTGCACTGGACCTTAAAACAAAACAGCATTAAGGTGCGGCCCGTTTGTTCGGTGGGAGAAATCCAGTCATTTCAATAGGAAACAACGCAATATGGAATTTCGAGCAGAAAGATTTCTTACCCCACGTAAATTTTGCAACACGTTCTGCAGATTTGTCGCATTTGCCAACAGAAAGCTGCTTGGTTTGAAAGTGACTTCTATGTGAGCTGTGCTTCATGCATCTCTATACGATGGACAATAGACAGAGAGCCTTTTCCCCAACTAAATTTCACCTTTAAAGTGTGGTCACTTTCAAACCAAGCAGCTTTCTGATGGTGAACGTGGAGATTTTACGTGACCATCTTGAAACTCTTGTAGAAAAGGTGTTTTCAATCTCATCTGAAATGAGCAGTGTTGGGGGTAACACTAATGGATTACAAGAAACATGAAATACGTGATCAGATTACTTTCTTGATGTAGCATGTAAAGTAACGCATTACAAGTAACATGCATTCATTAATCACATTACTTTACTGATATGAGTAAAGTAATGCATTACACGTAGCATGTATTACGTAATCAGATTACTTTTTCATGTAACAAGTAAAGTAACATTACTTTACAAGTAACGCATTACAAGTAAAATGAATTACGTAATCTGATTACTTTTTTGATGTTACAAGTAACACATTACAAGAAAAGTGCATTACGTGATCAGATTACTTTTTTGATGTAATGAGTAAAGTAACGCATTACAATTAGCATGCATTATGTAATCAGATTACTTTTTGATATAACAAGTAACATTTAAAGAAACATGCATTACATGATCAGATCGCTTTAGTATACATTATGCAATCAGATTACTTTTTGATGTAACAAATAAAGTAACGGATTACAAGAAACATTCATTATGTAATCAGATTACTTTTTTTATGTAACGAGTAAAGTAGCACATTACAGGTAACATGCATTACGTGATCAATTACTTTTTGATGTAATGAGTAAAGTAACATTACAAGTAACATGCATTATGTAATCTGATTCCTTTTTGATGTAACAAGTAATATTGCAAGTAACATGCATTATGTAATCTGATTACTTTTTTGATATAACGAGTAAAGTAACACATTACAAGGAAATTACATTATGTGATAAGATTACTTTTTTGATGTAATGAGTAAAGCAATGCATTACAAGAAACTTGCATTATGTGATGATTACTTTTTGACGTAATAAGTATAATGTTGCAAGCTACATGCATTTCGTAATGTGATTACTTTTTTGATGTAACGAGAGAAGTAACGCATTACAAGAAAAGTACAATATGGGATCAGATTACTTTTTAATGTAACAATTAACGCATTACAAGTACCATGCATTACGTAATCAGATTACTTTTTGATTTAATGAGTAAAGTAACATTACAAGAAAATTGCATTATGTGATCAGATTACTTTTTTAATGTAACGAGTAAAGTAACGCATTACAAGTAACATACGTTACGTGATCAGATTACTTTTTAATGTTACAAGTAACGCATTACAAGTAACATGCATTATGTAATCAACAAGGGTATTTGTAAACCTCATTACAGACCTGCTACTTTCAGTGCCGCAGAATAACAATTACAGCTTAAGCAAATGATCAACTGCCAAAAAATGGTCAATGTTACAATATATTTACTGTGTCCATTTCTAATGTTAGTACTGTGTACATAAAAATACACCCAGTTTGAGTTCTGGGTTCATTCCATGGTGTGCAATTAGTGCTTAGCATAGTGGGAGGAGATTTTAGTGACACATGACCACAGATCAGAACTTCATGCCTTATAATGTTCACCGTCAACCACTGGAGTCTTTCCCAAACCGACTTCAGGAGGAAAACAACTGAGATGGAGGTTCAAGACTGGATTGAATCATCTATACGAGCGTTCTTCTGCTTGACTGGCATTACAGGCAACTTCTGGCTGGGTTTGCGCTCTCTGCCCAAATCCAGATCTCAACTGCGGCCCAATGACATTCTCTTCATTAACTTGGCTGTGTCCAATCTGATCACAAACTGTATGGTGGATCTGCCGGACACTTTGGCACAGTTTGTGAACAGCTGGTTCATGGGTAAAAATTACTGCGGCGTGCTCCAGTTTTCGTCCGATCTCTCGGAGACCAGCAGCATCTTCTCCACTATGTTCATCAGCATGTATTGGCACCAGAAACTAGTGGGTTCCATCAGACGTGGAGGAGCTCCAGTGCAGATGGACAACTTGAGGCTTATCACCGTATTGCTCGCTGGGAGCTGGATCGTGGCGCTGATGTTCAGCGTTCCACACTTTTTTATCGCAGAACATGATGGGAACGAGACTTTAGAAGTTTGTGAAGAACGTTTCCCAACACCTGCGGAGAAAAGGGCATTTGATGCGCTGTATCTTATTCTGGCTAACGTCGTTCCACTTGTTGGCATCACTTACGCCAGTGTGCAGATTGTCTTAACGCTGCTGCAGAACCAGAAACGAATCATGGATCACTCCAAAGGAGCAAATCATGCACCTCCAGAAGCAAATAGCTCAGGAACACAAGCAGCAGCCACCAACCCTCAAAAGAAGACGCAGGTCAGATCCAATCCGTCCTCAGGAAACCAGGTGCGGGCGGCCAAAAGCGTGGTGGCGGTGGCCACGATCTTCATCATCTGCTGGTTCACTCACCTCGTGCTCCGCATCTACAGCAGCTTCAGAAACTCTGTCCTGGCTGTGAAGTTGACCAATTTTATCGGAGCATCTTACACCTGTTTTGTTCCTTACGTTTACCTGCACGGGGTGAAGAAACTCAACTGCTCGTGCTGGTAAGAACTGCAGTGGAAAAAAAGGTTATGTTCTGTGGGTAAAAATGGAACAGATAACATCTTACTTTTTTGTATTACAAGTTTTCTGAAATGTCGTGTCAATACGCCAATGGAATAAAATGTTATATAAGTTAGGTGAATTATAGTATATGAACAAACCCCTCAGTAAAAACCTTAAGAATATAGACAAGAATAAAACAGTAAATTTTGGTGTTTGTAAGTGCAGCTGAAGTGGAGATAAAACTCTTTAAAGAAATGTATTGCATATGAAATCTACAGATGCAAATAAAGTGTATTTTGCATGTTTTCTTTCCACTAGTATGAATAAACATTATAAAAACCCAAACATGCTTCAAAATTGAGCAATGCATGGAAAAACTGTAGCATCTCACCTTAAAGATTCATGGCAAAAACATTTAAACAAAGTTTGAATAATTAGTTTGTACACAACATGCATGTTATTTCACATTTGTTTTGTACGAAATATACGTGTGAATTGTCGCAAAAGAAGGAATAATTAACTGGTGTATCATTTTTCCACCACCAAAGCAAAAACTGAAAATGATTGTCTCTCCTGTGCTTTGGTAATTGCTGCCAGCAATTACTGTAATTATGTTCGTTATGCCACTTTTCCTGCATATGAATGCAATTCTTGTGATGTTAAATATTTGCTGTGTTATCAGCATAAAAATCTCTTTACAACAACAAAGGATAATAAAGGACATCAAATTATAGTAAATATATTTAGTGTACATGTATATATAAAATTTGCAAATTACAAATACCAGGTAATATATAATTTGCTATAGCCAAATGTGTGTATATATAAACTATTTAATAATTTATAAGTTAAATATTAATTTATAGCTCAACGCCTATATACACATGTATATATATACACACACGGGTGCATTGAATTTATTTACAGTTTTTCTCAGTCGCTTTGGTGCATTTCTCACATCAATATTTACATTTGCTTGGTTTTTAATGCAGTTAATGCAGTTCTCAAAACAATTAGTACAAACTGCAAAACCTAGTTGATAACCTGCAAAAGCGTGTCACTTGCTCAAAATGGATAGCTCATTCCTCAAAAGCAAGTATTCACATCAATGAAAGTGTCAGTGTCATCAAAATGAAAGTCCTGACACCACTGTTTATGAACAAGACAGTCAAATGACTTTGTCATGTTTTCATTATGACAGTTTACTCTGTAAATGTTTTCCAATACAAAAAAGTCAGATCTTGGTGAGACTACCTGAAAATGCTCAAGACAGCACTATATACTATTTGAACAGCCATTTGAAAAATACAGTAAAGTTACACATTACTGTATTTAGTGAGGTAACAGTACAAGACACTGAATATGTATGTTTCACATTTTTACTGCATATGCTCTTTGCAGTTCTAATTTGTTCACAACATTGTGCAAAAGAAAAAAATACACCCTTATTTTCAGCAAACATAAATTCCCTTTGGGTAGAGCTGTGCACAACTGTAAACAATATTGCAGTACATATTGGAACTGAACATACAACATACGTAGTACTGTAATCATTCCTGCACATCCAGACGTTCCTCTCTGTCTGGCCACATAATTTCATCTACATCACAGCGAATATCATCTCTTGCAATGTAGCGAAGAAAGTATCTCCTCGAGTGGCGAATCCTCTGCAGGACTCTGCTGTGATGTCATCACATGGCCGCTAGCAGGGCCATTTGGGTATGTGGATGCCGGTCATATACCTTCCACCTCCAGGAAGAGAAAAACTCCTCTATTGGATTTAGGAATGGTGAGAAAGGAGGGAGATATTCCATCAGCATCATATCATGTGCCGCAAACCACTGTCTGACGACATCGGAGTGGTGAAAACGCACATTATCCAAAACAACAACATGCTTGCTCAGATGGTCTCCAGTTAGACCCCTCTCATTCTCAGGGATCATGTCCCTGTAAAGAGTGTCTAAAAATTTTTTTTGTTTGTCTAAAAGATTTTGACAACTAGTTCAACATTTTTGTATATAATGACTCAAGCAATGAAATGAGGACTATTAGTTTTATATGGAATGACTATTCAGCATTCACAAGTATAGCCAATTTTGACTGACATGACATAAGCAAATGATAATGTCATAAAACAGCAGAAAGTTGTATGAAAGCAATTGATGCATGTCCAAAAGTATTTGCAATTTGTTGGAAGGAATGAGAAACTGCTACTATGATGTGCACAACTGACTAAATGTTGTGGAGGTTCAACTAACTGTTGTGCAAATGTAAATAGTGATGTGAGAAATGCACCAAAGCGACTGAGAAAAACTGTAATACACACACATATACATATATACTCAATGTAAATTTATGCTTACCTTTCAGAAATATCCCAATACAATTCCTCTGAAAATTATGAATTTTACACAATTGTAATTTAAAACAAACCTTGTTTTTATTATTATCAAATCATTTGCAATACAGATATTACACAGAACTAAAGGGTGGTTGAAAACTTTTCACTTTCATAAAAAGGAGTCCTTTTCATAAACAGTCCCCTGCTAGTACAAAACTCATGAGCATGATGTTTCCTTACAGTGAAAAAACCAACAGAAATTTGCCATAGATAAGGTGAATATTTCAGTGGACCTGCTGTATCCTCAACGTTTATTCAAAGTTTGCACAAGCAAAGATGTCACTGCACTTTCGGAAAGTGTTTTAGCAGTAGAAAGTATCTAGAATAAGTGCCACATGGGACAGTTTATGAAGAAATACTGTACAGATACCAGTGATTAATGATAAAGCAATATTTCTAAATATGAAATTAAATGAGATTCAACACCCTCATATTTGTAATTCTCAGCACTGAGGACCACAAAAACTTCTGCAAACCAAACAATACGTTTATTTTGGCTGTCTGATGGGCATTTCCATGGCTGGACGAGTGAACATTTAATTTCTGGCACAAAGAGAGCAGTAAATATAAAGACTGAAGACCTGGTGTGGGGATATGCATCTGTAGTATCAAGACGTCCATCAAACTCTTACACGCTGACAGCGAGAACAAAAAGACCACTGTAAACATTCATGTAGGTCCGTAACCTTCACTGTCCTCAATGGAGCTTCTCCAGTTTGGCCTGAAGGGATTTAAAGTTGCGTATAATGTCCTGCAGGGCAGCGTTCGGACTCAAGGACTGCAGCTCCACCAGATAACCACAGATATTATCCAGACAAGCGTTGGTAAACCTCCGTCTGTAATGAGCCAGAGTGAGTGAATGACAGTAAAATATGAACTGCATAAGAGATCTGGCGGAAATGATGTTTACCTGTCATAGGTGGGCACACGGCTGGGATCATCCACATATCCCGACAGGAGAACATGGATGCACTGGACCAGGTGAAGGGGTTTCTTTAGGCGCTGCCAACACGGGTCCTAAAGAGAAACACAGAAATGTATATATTATTTTTCCCAATACAAGAGTCTGAAACTCTTTAATAAATTATGAAATAAGGATTTTTTTTTTTAAAAATAAAAATGGATATTAGTATATAACTATAATATATAACTAGTAAAAAATAAATAAATATATAACTACTGTTAAGCAGTCCTTAATAGAATTCCAAATTTGTAAATTAATACAAACACATTTTAAAGTAAATAAAAATATAACTACTGTTAAGCAATCCTTAATAGGATTATGGATTAATAAATAATAAAAATACTAAAATATATATATATATATATATATATATATATATATATATATATATATATATATATATATATATATATATATATTTATTTATTAGACCAATACATACTATTAAGCAATCCTTAAGAGGTTTATGGATTAATAAATCTATAATAAAAAAAAAAGATTAAAAAAATAGGTAAATAAATACACTTAAATAATCCTTAAGAGGGTTATTGATTAAAAAAAAAATTTTTATTTATTCTTTAAAGTAAATATATAACTACCGTTAAGGAATCCTTAATAGGATTAAAAAATAAAATATACTGTAAAAAAGAATAAATAAGAATTTTTTTATACGTATAGCCTATACGTTAATCAATTTTTAAAAGGATTATGGAGTAATAAATAAATACTGAAACAAATAAATTAAATAAACATTAAAAAAACTAAAATTTAAGTAAATGAATATATACAGTAACTACCGTAAAACAAGAAAATTGTGGATTAATGAATCAATAAAAAAAAAAAAAAAAAAAAAAAAAAAGTAAAAAAAGCACACTTCAGCAATCCTTGAGAGGATTATGGGAAAACAAAAACTGAAATGAGATATGAGTCGGTGAGCGTGTCAATAGTTCTCATACCCGCGTCTTGAAGAGTTGATCATAGACCTCCAGCATCCGTGGAAGCTGAACTCCAATTTCCTGCATGGTGAAGGTGACAAAGCCCACGTCCCAGTTTAACCGGCACACTTCCTGTTCCAGAAACTTCACCAGGAAGTCTGATGATCACATAAAACCGCATAAGATTAGATTATAAACGAAAAAAACAAACAAACTTGAGCTTCACAGCCACACATTTGAGAGCGTAAAAGCCAAACGGTACCTAATGGAAAGTATCGAGGTGTTCCAGCGTACAACTTCCCCAGCGACACGAGCTTTAGGCTCAGAGCTCTCATGCGGTCCGCCGGACTCATGGCCACACTGTCGCTCAACTCTGAAACACAGAACAGGCCATCAGACACATGAATCCACACGAACACAGGAAGACGACCTGCCTGGAGAGGTCTTACCCTTCTCAATGATCTCCTGCCACAACGAGTGCACTAGGATGGGATCCGAATGTCCCGCACAGTGAATTATAGCCAGCTTACACTCAGACAGCCGGAAATGATCCGCAAACTCGCCATACAGCTACAGAGAGGAAAAAAGCAGAAGAAATGTTTATAAAACACAGCAGATTAGGAAGAGCGCCTGTGAGCGACTGAAACGCCTTCATTTACCTTGGTAATGTCCATGAGCTCCGAGTCTAGCTGTGTAATGGCTCCCTGCACAGAGGGATGCTGGGAATACTGTCTGCGGAGGGTTTCCTGGATCTGCACCTGAATCCGCACCACCTGGAGGATCAAAGCAGCATTACGGGTTTCTGCACGATTCATGACGGTCATTTACGATCGTTTTAAGATTCCAGGTTAAGAAACTTTAAGGAATAAGTTAAATCTAAATGTCTAGGGAGTATGGAAGCTTGTTTTCTGCCACTAAATAAAAGAGAATTGACTTTTTCTCTCACAATTGTGAGTTTACATTTCGCAATTCTGACTCTTTTCTTATTCTGCAAGTTATATTGTCAGAATCGGAAGATATAAACTCACAACTGCAAGAGATGAACTTGCAATGGAGAGTTATAGTGCGATTGAGGTAAAAAAGACTGACATTTCTTTTAGAATTGATAGTCGCGCAATTCCAACTTTATATTGCGCAATTATATCACGCAATTGTAAAATCGCACATTTTCCGACTTTATATGGCGCAATTCCTACTTCATATAGCGCAATTATATATCTCGCAATTGTATATCGTGCAATTCCGACAGGCATTCCTTCTGTAACATTATCGTTCCCAAAACAACTTGTTTCGAAAAAAAAAAAATACCAGTTAAAAACCTTTTTATTTATTTTTTGTTTATACTTTAGCTTGTGACTAAACCTCGTAACTTGAGTGGATCCTCAAACTATCAGCAAAACCGCTTCAGAGCCCTGACCGCGATTAGATTTTTCCCCCAACACAAAATGCTCGTTCAGTGAATGAAGCTTCGGTGTCATTACCTCCATCTTCTCCTCCAGTTCATGCAGAAACTCTCCGTCGGCTCCAAGTGAAGACACGCAGGACGAGCTCTTGGCGGAGAGGATGGCCCTCGAGATGTACTCCAAACGCTGCTTCAGAGAGATCTCAGTGCTGCACGCACACAAAACCAACACTCAACACTGACAGGTTGAGGCAAACCGAACCTTTGAGGGTTCATATAAACTTAAAAAAACATTTAAATGAACCAATTAGATTTCAGTGGCTAACCAGCACGATACCTGTGCATGTCTGCCAGTCGCGCCAGCACGTGTGCAGCTTTGCCAAAGCTTCTGTTCTTCTCGTAGTATCGCCACAGGAGGTCCATGTTACGCACTTTACTCTGGTCCTGTTTGATCATGTGCATCAAATGATCTTCAAGGTATGGAGAATTCACCTGGAGCAGAGGAGAAATGGTCCTTAACACTCCGAGAAAACAGACCTTAAGCTACGTCGCAAAACTCTGCATCATATTTGTCACACCTCCAGAAGTTTGTCGGTAAGATCGGCCTGAATGAGCCAGTTATAGAGAGCGATGTGGAAGAGCTCGTCTTGAGATCTCTGAGCGAGACCCAGCATCTGTTCGAACTGTGTGAAGAAAAGAGCCGTTACTGTTCATTCATCTAAAACTATTAAAAAATGTTTTCTTTTTCACTGAAATTTTCAAGGCTGAAAATAGAATACTAGATGAAAAATGTAAATTTAAAAAAAAAAATAACAACTAACAAATGAGAAATTTTGCCTTGGCAAGCAAATGAAACAAAATAATTTGAAAACAAGTCAAATAAGTTGAAGTACTAAAGGTTATTAGAGTTTGTTTTTATTTACTTTTCAAAATCAAAGTATTATTCAGTTTTTGTACAAAGTCTGTTTGTTAATTTTAATTTCGTACAGTTCTTTCATTTTAGATTTTATTAAATACTAAACTAAATTGAAAACTATATTTAATAAATAAAATTAATAAAATTAATAAACAAAATTAAAAAAATGAACGCAAATAAAAATTAAATTAAAAAAGATACACTGAAATCATAAATAATCTAAATAAAAACTAAACAAACAAGCAAAAAAAAAGCTAAAACGAAAGAGGAAAGTGAAATAAAATAAGTTTAAAAAAGTTGAAGAACCATGTTATTACAGTTTAGATTTTTATTTTGTTTGCAATTTCAAATTATGCAGTTTAACTTAAGTATGTTAGTAAATATACTATCCAAGTATGTTTTTTTTAACTTTTAGATTTTATTTAGTTTTAGTTTCAATTATAACTATATCTCAACTATATCTACTTTAAAGTTAGATTGAAATCTCATTGACTATCCTGGGCTTTAAAGTGCGATTAGGTCCCGAGGCATGTTTTACTTCGAACTTGGATTAATTTTGTATGCATGTCATTTTCGTATTATTTGTTTTATGCATTTTTAATATTATATTGAAGTTCAATGTACAGCACTTTGGGCGAAAGCTGTTGTATTAAATTGTGCTTTATAAATAAAGAAAGAAAATTAAAAAAATCAAATTAATTGGCCTTGGCAACTAACTGAAATAATATATGTTCACATAGCAAAATTACTACAAAATGAAAAAGAAAAACAAATTTTATATATATATAAATAAATAAAAACAGGTGGCATGTAACTCACATGGGCGGCAGCGTCCTCATTGCTCAACATGTTGGGGTCAGAGGTCATGACAGGTGGCCCGGGTTGTTTAGGGACGCTGGGAGACTGAGGAGCCGCTTTACTCTGGTTCACCAACTCCTGCATTGTGTCTGTGATGCACTTATAACAGGACAGTCTAGACAAAAAAAAACGTAATAAATAATCTTTATTATTGATTTATAACCAGATTCGAACCTGCAACTCCCACGAGCAACTTCAGATCCTTTATGCTGAGCATGTGTGTGCACCGACCTCTCCTGGAACGCCTGCTGGCCAGTGGAGTCCTCCTCTGGTTCTCCGTTCCTGTAGAAGTGCGGCCCCAGTTTCTGAGGGTCTTTTTTATCAGCGGCCGTGAGGCACAGCTCCACCACGCCCTCATAGAAACGCACTGAACGGGAGCAGAAGGGAATCAGTTATGTAAAGATCGTTCACTTCCCGTGCATTTAAAGCAATTCCCGCTCAGACGCTCACCTTGCCGGTACTGCGAGCAGACGAGAGGCAGGTCTGTATGGTGGCTGATCTGCTGATAGAGACGGAGGGATTCCTTCAACGTTCGCTCCTTCTCAAGCTTGTTCTGGATCTGTCTGGAGCTCTGAAGAAGCTCATTGGCCTGTGAGGAGGGAAAGAGATTCTCAACCGGTTCCAGTTGCTCAAATGACAACATGTAGATGGATAAACAACAAAATGTAATAGTTATTACATAAAAAAAAAGCATAATTACGGTATTTAAGTATTTTTAACTTCAAAAGTAACAAAAAAAAGATGGTTTATGGAATTAAGGAACCAAAATGGAATAAATAAATAAAAATCAAACTATTTCAACTAAAATAAATGTGAATAAAAAATAAATTAAAATAAATTAAACTAGAAAACAAAAAACTAAGCTAAAAACAATAAAAATATAAAAATAAATGCAGACAAAAACTTAAAATAACCAAGGTAAATAAATAAAAACAAAAAACCTAAAAACTTTAAGTAATTAAAATGCACAAAAAACAATAAAAAACTAAATGAATAACAAAAAGATAAAATACATACATTACAAAAAGTAATAAATTAAATAAAACTGATTTCGCACAGATGTAAGAAAAGAAAAAAACCTAAATATATATAGAATACAAAAACCCATGGCAAAAAAAATAAATTAAACTAAATAAGCTAAAAAAACAAACAAATTAAAACATTACTTAATCATTAAAAAAAAAATAATAAAAAAAAAACTAATTAAATTGAAAAACATTAATAAATTAAATTTAAAACACTAAATAAAAAGATAAATTTTAGAGACACTAAAAAAATTAAATAAATAAACCTGAAAAAATAAAACACTAAATACATAGGTAAAAAAAAAAAAACGAAATAAAACTGATTCCTTTCCCACAGCTATCCTTCTTCGTAGTGTTTGTGTAGTGTTGACTAGAGTCTCAGCTGAGAGTCTGTACCTTCGAGCAGATGCTGTCATCACTGCTGTACAGCATAGGGCAGATGTCTCTCAGGTGAGCGCTGACCGTGTCTACAGACGCGCTGTCTTTGATGTACACGTTGATGAGGGCGGTGACGAGAGCGCCGGTCAGCTCGCGCCCAGAAACGACCATGTCCTTAAAACTCACGGCCTTCATCTGATCCTGAAACTCCTGAGAGTGGAAGAAAACCAGGGAGGGAAATGATAGAAATGGAAACCCATCAAAATAAAAGCTCAATAGTTTACTAGAGAGAGCGAGAGGTCTTACCTTGGGCATCTCAGAGATGATGAGGCTGAACTGATGGTCACACAGAAGTTTCCAGAGTGCCAGCGTCTGACAGGAGCGATGAATCAACTGCTGCATGGCCTGAAGAGATGCTTTCTCGTACGCTTGAGCCTCGGCTGAGGAACAAACATGAGACGATGGTGAATATCTGAACATGCACTGACACACAATATTTGTCCGATTTGATAACGATAACATTAAAAATAAACATGTATCGGCTGATATCGATATGGTGGCCGATATATCGTGTATCACTAGTACACAAACACATTAAAACTCACTGTGGTACTTCCTCTGAAGCTCCTGCTGTACTTGTTGAGAACTGGAACCATCTGGACGCATGAATCCCAGAAGTCTTTGCTGCAGGTTTGCAGGTGAGCTGAAACTGAAGAGGTCAAGTCAGTTAGAAAGGCGCATCGCTATAAAGAATCATGCTTTACTACAACATGAAGTGACGGGACCTACTTGGCCACACCCATAGAATAAGACGGACTGAACTGGGAGTTTTTGTCCAGGAATTCCTTCAAACCCTGAAGCTCCATTAGGATGAGCTCCAGATCAGATGAACTGGCCGTACTCTCCAACTAGAGATCAAACAACATCATCACTGACCAACACTAAAGACATGCCAACCTGATCCTAGTCTAGTTCACAGTATAGACTCTTTAAAATACATCCAAGAGTTTTACACGCTGTTATTATGGGATATCAATGTTACATTTTCACGCCCCTAAACTAAACAAACTGTGGTTCTTTCACGTGTCAGTCAGACGGTTTCTGGGCGGCCCTGCGATGGAGTCCAGACCTTCTGCCGTCTGAATGTCTGGCGACACGAGACTAACCTGAACCTCAACACCCAAAATGATTGACAGGCAGAGACTAATCCTGACTGGCTAAAAAGTTGCTGGAAGTGATGCACTGCAAAAAACTCTGGAACACGAACGGAGAAGTAAAAATGTCATACTCACAAACAAAATAAAGAATTTTTGTAAAAACCCAAAATCTGTCATTAATCACAAACAAAAAATAAAACTAAAAACAAAATAAACCATTTTTGTATAATTGCTCCAAAATCTGTTATTATTAACAATAAATAAAAAAGATAAACAACATTTTTACAAAGTAAAAACTCTAAAATTCGTCAAAACTCACAATTAACAAACGAAAATAAACTTAAACAATTTTAAAAATAAAAACAAATTAATGAAAAAAAAGCTTTCCTGTAAAATTGCTGTCATTACTAACAATAAAATTAATAAAAAATATAAAAAGAAAATAAAAACTTAACACGGTCACTACTCACAACAAAATAAACAAAAAATTTAAGTATTTTAGTAAAAATCCAAACTTTGTCAATAATCAAACAAAATCAATAAAAGCAAAAGCATTTTTGTATAATTGCTTCAAAATCTGTCGTTACCAACAATAAAACAAATAAAAAATAAAAATAAAACATTTCACAAAAATGTAAAAACGCTGTCATTACTCACAAAAGACACAGTCTGACTCCCTTTGTTTATGATGGTCTCCATAGAAAGACTCCCGTCCCAGATGTTCCTGTTTCAGAACATCAACAAAGCAAGTTTTTACAGAAGAATCCGTCAAAACAAACTGTTATGAACATTCATAACATCAAGGAACGCATGTATTTAGTGTGACGCCGACTGACCCCAGTATACGCGTGAAGTAAATACAGATGCCGTTGTGTTTTCCAGAGAAGATGACCTCAGGTCCAGAGGACACAGCTGTGAAAGCGCCACCGCCTGGGCTCATGGGTGTAGCCGGGACATAAGGGGTCGACATGGTTGGCGGGAACATGCCTGATGAGTCATATTTAAAAACAATATTGAGCAGGATCTGACTGATATTATTGCATTCAATTCTTCATTTATATTAACATGCAAAACAATAAGAAAAAGATGGATTATGGGCCTGGAATAGAGACAGACAAACACGGAAGAGAGGAGCAACAACAACGGAGAATGTAAGGAAAATCATCAACATTCAATCTAGTAGAGCCCGAAAACATCTTTAACATCAGCTGTACTAGTACACACAGATTAGTGCAGCGGTCACTGGGGTAGTTTTATACCTGGGGCAGGTGTGGCAAGGAAACTGGGGTTTGGGAGGGGGCTGCCGACAAGCATTGGGGATCCTACAATCACAGCAGACCACGGATTAGACATTAGTCAACACTGACAGCGTCTAGTGTGAGATTCGACATGGTTAATGGTTACAACAACATTTATGTGGCAGGCTGAAGTGTGTCTCACCTGGTACGGGGGAGCTGAAGAGAGGGCCGACGTTACTGGGTGCAGAGATGGCTGATGGGAAACGCATCTGAGCCTCTCCACCATACCTGCATAAAAACACGTCAAAATGTCAAATCAGGCGGAGCAATGTACAAAGACACTCGTGATACTTCCATGATGATTTTGTAGGCCGTATAAAATTAAGAAACATTGCAATGGTTTTTAAAGTGCATTTTATTTAGCCATTGAACTAGCTGATAAAATTTACCATATTGTCCAGAAAGTGTCAAAATTACACGGATAGGTCACATGTGTGTACAAGTCACATTTTATTATTACATTCAGAAATAATTTAACATACGAGTACACAAAACTAAACGTTTACATTATAAAGGTGTATTTTAGCTCCCCTCACTTCTCGACAAATCCGTATTCAGAACAAAACAGAATGAAAAATACCAGTTTATACCAAATTATAGCCGCATTTATCAGAAACAACATATCAAGCCTAAAGAAATTTATTTCAAGAGAAACTGAAACTAGCTGCTTGTGGGAATTGAAATAAATGTGTTCACGCATCTCTCATTCGCATTAATCTGCATGTTTTTGAATGCTTGACGTTAAATGAAGTGTATAAGCTGCTTTGGAAAAAGTCTCAGCACATTTCAGACTACTCAAATATTTAAAATATACTGCTTTTTGTTGCTTCTACATTAATTTGGTGATTAAATGTGAAATTCTTGCAATATAAAATATTATAATCTTTAATATTAGGTGCAATTAACCACGATAAATTACAGAAAATGTGTGATTAATTAGTAATTGTTTTTAATCGATTGACGGTGCACACACACATTATATACAATTAAAATAAATAAATATATACTCTCTAAAGTCAAATGTTTGGGGTCAGCCATTTTTTTTAAAGAAATTAATACTTTTATTCATTAATGATGCAGCAAATTAATCAGACGTGACAGTAAAGACATTTATAATGTTACAAAACATTAATGTTTTAAATAAATGCTGTTCTTTTGAACTTTCTATCCATCAAAGAATCCTGAAAAATTTAATTTATCACAGTTTCCACGGAAATATGAACTGTTTTCAACGTTGATAATAATCATAAATGTTTCTTGAGCATCAAATCATCATATCAGAATGATTTCTGAAGGATCATGTGACACTGAAGACTGAAAAAAGTGTGTACATTCTCTAATGTGTTCACTTGAAAAATATTGATTTTTATTTGATTTTAAAATCAATGCATTACAAACATCTAACATACATTTTGAATGCATTTGGCTACAAACACTGTCCAAATGAAACAGTTGCTTTAATTTAAAAAAACACCTCTGCTCATATCTGACCTGAAGAACGCTCGAGTGGCCCATATAGACACCTCTCTATCACTCGCTGCGGTGGAACAGGCCAAGATGAGCGCTGTGGCACACGCCTGCTCTTCCTGTGAAGGGAGATGAATATTTATAGACGAACATATGTCACGATATTAAAATAATAACCATGACGACGCGTACCCTGTGCAGCTTAAAGAACCTCTCGATCTCCTCGCTCTCGCCTCCAGCGCTGCTCACCAGCAGGTGGCGCAACTGATCCACTGGCCTCAGCTTGTGGAAAATGTGACTCCCCTGCAGACGGTAAAACAAACAGTAAGAGAAGAAGAACATGAAGGACATCACACGGATGTCATCAGCGGGAAGACAAATCACACCTGAGCGGACAAGAGAACAAATTTCTGCGGCGGGATGTTGTGCTGCTGAACGACTAGAGGTGAATCTGTGACCGGAATGAGATCTTTATTCAGAGGAGTGACGATTCTGGGAGATTTCGTTTCCTCGATTGAACACAGAGCCCACGAGTGACCGTCCACATTCACCGTCATCTGCAGGAACAAGACAAAAAACATGGGCGTCAGAGAGCCACCTTAAAAAAAAAAACAGACAAACAATGAAGAAACCACTAGATGGTTAGATGTAGGTATATATACATTAGACATTTGTACTCGTTTACGTCCAGCGTTTCCAGGTTCCACGACTCATTATTGGCCGGCTCCTGTGTCAGCATCACACGCAAACGTCGTGCTGGTCACATGATCAGCTTTGGCCAATACTGAGCCGGCACTGGACGTAAACAATGTATGAGAATGACACAGAAGAGAAGATATTGTTGAATGAAGTGGTTATTTTTGTTTTGTTTTTGCGCACAAACAGTATTCTCATCTCTTCATAACATTAAGGTTGAACCACTTCCGTCATGTCGACTTTAACAACCTCTTTGGTACCTTTCTGGAGCTTGATAAGTCATAAACCTCTCGGATTTCATCTTAATTTGTGTTCTGAAGATGAACGAAGGTTTTACGGGTGTGGAACAACATGAGGGTGAGGAATTAATGACAGAATTTTCATTTATGGGTGAACTAACCCTTTAAAATAGATAAAGGATAGAAAGAAAAGGATAGGCAACAACAGGAAGGAATGTTTCTGACCTGAGCTTCCATGAGGGGCTTTTTGAAGGGAAAGGAATCGTGGTTGATGCACCACAGAACGTCGCTGTCTTCCGTCTCAGACGAGGCCATCAGCAAAACACCTTTACTGTACAGAGCCTTGTGTACTTTAGCTGGTTTCTGGAGTGTGGAGGACGCAGAGAATCCGGGCGGGAGACGCACATGGACCAGCGCCAGGATGCAGGGACGGGCCGGGATGTGTTTGGCGTTGAGCGGAGCAAAAGGGATGGTGCTAAAGTAAAGACGCACACCTGCACAACACAGAAATACAGCTATATATACAGATCAATGCCTCATTAATAGCCATTTGTAAATGAAATGTTCATACCAGCATGAGTGACGGCCAACAGCTGACAGTCTGACGACTCGGAGCGATCGATTACCGCGATCTGAACGATGGGTTTGAACACGGAGCGATCAATCGTCCTGCGAAAAAGGCAGATGAACTTGAGCGACTACAAAAAATTATACAGGGGAATTAAAATTTAATAACAAAAACACTTTATTAGTGATCTCATTGGTACTAACCAATATTATTAATTCAAATAATTTTATATTTATTAACAATAAATAATGATGATTTGTTATATTGTAGAATTACTAATATAATATAGTGTAAGGACTGCACAATATAATGGTTCACCAATATTAGTATTTTGTAATACATTTAAAATCTGATTAAAGATACTGATACATCTCTCATTAATATGATTCATTTTTATAAAAGATTATTATTATTAATATAATGTAATTATTTTCTCGATTTTAAATGTATTAAAGAATAGTATTATTATTATATTAAAATAATGTTAATAATAATTATTAATATAATTATATTAAGCAAAACTAGGAGAGCACAATATACTGGTGACCACATCAGTTGACTAATATTAGCATTTTTAAATTAATAAAAACACATATAATACTTACAAAATTTATATTAAGTATTTTATACATTAAAAAATTATTTATAAAATAAAATATACAACTATAAATTGCTAAAAACAAATGAATACTTATAGAACACTTAAAAAAAATTATATTAAAGATAATATATTGATCATTAATTTATATTTTTTATGCAAGATTATTCAAATTTTAATCATTCAAATTGTAAACTCATATTGGTTATCAGCCATCCGTTTATCAGCAAAAACAATTATCAGTGCATCCACACAGAAATGGTGAAGCTCTACCTGGCGATGTTTCCAGCCGCCGAGACGATGGAGCTCTGGGACATGGCGGCGACTCGACTCATTCCCTGCCCATCAGCGCCGAGATCATACACCTGACGGAGATGAGAACACATTAGGACGTCACTCAAAACCATAAACACCACAGTATGCAATTCATTATCAAAGCACACACCTGCAGAACACCCTTCTCCGAGCGCGTGTATAAAATGTGCCGTGAATTATCAACAGCAATTTGGACGACAGGATCTGCAACAAACGACAAGAACCATGACATGAAAGCAAAAAATAGCCAAAGTTCATCTGCTGAATGACGTTCTTACCGTCCTCAGAGAAGGAGAACTGCAGTAGTGACGGAATGAGGAAGGACAGGCTGCTCTTGGAGTGGTTGATCTTCCTGCAGCGCTGACTGAACCAGCCCGCTTCAGCCTGATAGGCGATCTCGTACAGGCAGCCGTCTTTCCCGGCCATGAAGATGCGGCCCACATCCGTGGAGGTGACGGCCAGCAGGTAGGTGTTATCCGTGGGGATGGAATAGAGAGGATCCGGCAAAAGCTGCATGGCTCCTGACATGCTGTCATTCAAACCTGCTGGAATATAAACACAGAAATCCTGTTTACACCTGGTATTTAAGATGCGTTCTGGTTGATCGGATCACAAGTGGACGACGCTAAATACAAGTGTAAACTTGTAAGTGCGCTTGTCCACTTTCGACCACTTCCAGAGGTACCTGAAAACACATTAGACCGGATTGCTTTCGCAGTGTCAAACAGTGCAAAAAACCATCTACTCTCCTCCTACAGACAGATTTCTCTTTTTTAACTTTGGTTTGAGCAGAAACAACATCTGCAAAGTTACGACACTCAAAGTTCAATGGAAAGAGAGATATTTTCTTTTACAGAAATTGCTACAAATGGCCGGTAGGGACTACAACGAGCTTCTTCCTGGGTTTGTGACATCACAAACCCTAAAATTTACATAAACCCCGCCCCTGGGAACACTCAACAAAGGGGGGGGGGGCATGTTGTGCTGCTTCAGAGAAGAGGAAGAGTTGTTGTAGTCGAGTGTTGTTGATGCCGTCATTTTACGCCACAAACGAGGGTTAATTCAAGGAAAACAGATGAACGTGACGACACATGCTAGTGATGAGTTGATCAACTCCACAGCAACTACATCAATTTATCCACTAAACGTTCAGAAACGTCTAAAAGTTGAAACTTCTTCCCGAGTCTCTCCATCAGTGTCGACTCCGGTTTGAACAATGTAAGGATGAACACTTTCCTCATTTTGTCTGCGTGAGATTCTCCAGCTTTGTTGTTGTTGAGCTGTTAAAGCTCCGCCCTCTTCTGGAGCAGCAGCTCATTTGCATTTAAAGGGACACACACAAAAACGACGTGTTTTTGCTCACACCCAAATAGAGTCGAATTTGACAAGCGATAATAAATGATCTGTGGGGGATTTTGAGCTAAAACTTCAGACACATTCTGGAGACACCAGAGACTGATATTACATCTTGTGAAAGGGGCTTTATAGCTCCCCTTTAAGAAATGCATTTATAAAAAAGTTCAAATGCCCATAAAAAAAATTAGGTAAAAATCAATTGAAATGTATTGGAAAAAAATAATTTCTCTCACTGCTGTGAACTGACCATCACACAGAATATGAAGAATAACAATAACACCAAGCAAAATATCGTCTAACTATCATTTGATCAAATCCTAGAAAATATGGAGATATAATGTCAGTATCGCACACACCTATTGATGACAGTACTGAAGTTGACACTTTAGAGCGATAAAGAAACATGCATGAATGAGTGAGAGCTCTTAAAGTGACAGCAGCCTAATATATGCTGATGTCTGTCATTAACGTTAATCAAACTAAAGACTTTAAAAGCTTTAATAAGAATCAATTTATATTTAATTCATACAGTGAAAACTGTAGTTTACTTTTTACATCTGATTATTCAATTTCTGTAGTATTCCTTACAACATGTTAAATAAGACTGAAAAGTGTTCTACTGTATGTAATTTGCACCTTTCTTCTTATTTTTATTAATAAAATAAATATATTGTGATTTATGTATGTAATATCACGCACGGAAACATTGATTAAATCCAAACATGACACTCACCCGTCTGGACTTTTGGGAAGCTCAAGCCCAGAATCACAACATCCACCGGTGTGGCCAACACTAACAGGAAGTGGATGTGAGGCTGAAAAATACCTGCAACAACAAAGGTTAGTTTCATAATCATTCATAATACAAACACAATCGGTGCTAAAACATCAAATTATAAAAACTAAGAATCTCCAGACAGAAATCTTGCATGCTTTTATGATAAAATGTCCTAATAATCGACCCACAATATTCTCTACTACTTCTGAGGGCGAGCACTAAACAGTGCACAACAGAAAAACCAACTAACCTGGCTTTGGTTTGACCAGTCCAACTGACAGTATAGTTTCACTGAGACCGTCAAAATACGCCACATCACTCCTGAACAAGACACAAATCTCAATGAACATCACATATCTGAAATATCTAACTGATATCTGATCTGTCCATACTCACCCATCCTCATAATTCCACATAAAAATGTCATTATCAATAGTGAGCCACGCCCTGGAGATTTCAGGGAAAACTCCCATCATGCAGTTGCACTGCATATCTGTTAAGAGTCAATTAAGGCATTGAAAACAACTCAAAGTCGGCATGAAACAAGTTGAGCTCGTCTTTTCTTCCCTATTGTGACATATGGTTCCGATCAAAAGTTTGGGAACGTTACTATTTTTAATGCTTTTGAAAAAAGTCTCTTCTGCTCATCAAGGGTGCATTTATTTGATCAAAAATAGAATGATTTCTGAAAGGATCATGTGACACTGAAGACTGGAGTAATGATGCTGAAAATTCAGCTTTGATCACTGGAATAAATTATATTTTAAAGTACATTAAAATAGAAAAACATCATTTTTAACTGTAATAATATTTCAGATTTTTTTTTCAATCAAAGGCTTGATGAGCAGAAGAGACTTCTTTCACAAACATTAAAACTAGTGTTGTGTGCAGCACTGCATATCCGAGCGAAACGCTTCTCAAACAAGAACAAATATAGGGCGGGGCTTGATTTTGTCTGCAAGGAATTGATTGGATGATTGTGGTTTGCTATTGGTGGATCTCATGTGAGTGACAGGTCGCCCCACCCTCATCATCAGAGAAGACTCTGGTTATTCTGATTCAAGATTACAAGGAACATGAATTTAAAACAATGATGTGCATTGATAAATACTGCAATATTCAATATATCAATTTCAGGGAAACTTAAATTGATTAGTTGTAAAACTCTTTGTTTGCAGAGATTATCATTAACTAAGTGCTCGGATGGTAGGATACGACCGAACTGCTCCACGAGCTCTGGAGGCAAAGGAACCCTGCGGATGGTGCTGAGCTCGGGAAGACTCGGCACACTGATCAGCCCCGGTCCCTGCAGAGGGTAATCCATGTCCGACATGCCCGAGAGCGAAGGCATATCTGCCAAAAACAAGCAAATAAACACGAGCCTCAACAGGTAATGTGTTAAGAGGCAGCGTAACAGGAAAACAGTGACTCTTACTCTGTGACGGGACATTGAGGAGCTCTGACAGGTCTGGGAAACAACGATCCTCCTGCAGATGCCTGTCAATCAAGCGGCCGGAGTTTTCCAAAGCCTCCTGAAGAACTGCAGCTGGACTGCTGGAGCCCAGACTGGACGGCATGATCACTGGACACTACACAAACCACCTGGAGACAGATTATAATACACTTAAATTAGTATTAGAATACATACATATACATTTATGTAGAATCATATATATAATATAATATAATGTATTGTCAAGCAAATGTCTGTATTGATTGCAAAAGATTTAACCCATAATGAGGATTATGTGTTAATCTGTGAAGCTGCTTGTTTTATGACGTAAAAGTACAAAAATAATAAATAAGTGTCTTTATCATGACATAATTTCTTTATATAGCCCGCTAAATTACCCGTGACTGTAATAACAGCTATATACAAACATAATACAATAAAAATGCTTTTATTCACCGGATTTGAAAACAAACATATTTGATTAAGTGAAGTTTAACGACACAACATGAGTAGCTTTAGCCGCACAGCTAATTCAAAATACAGAACGGCCGAAAGACAGAAGACATTCTCTAAACAGCTTTACTTCAGCTCCGATTAAACACAAATTAAAATAACCTCACCTCTGACTGAAAATTATATTCATAAAATATCAGCTGAAAGTGAAAGAAAACGAGTTTGTGAAGTTCAGTGACTCCCGCCAAGCGCGTGCGACAGCAGCAGAGAGTGAAGCGCGTGGAAACAGCCACACACAAAACACTGTGACGTTTCAAAATAAAAGTCCGCGGTTTCTCCTGAAAAATGAAATATGATTGTGATATTTATTTTTTCACGGATAAGATGTTAAATGTTGTTCAGTTATTTAAGTTGAGGTCCATATTTATTTTAAAAAGGGCATGACGCATGTTCATTTACACGTTTGAAGTGTTATTAAATATTGTTTTGAAGATAAATAACCTTTCAACAAAAGAATATTACATTAAACTAATAAAGGATTTCACAATTTTATTGTGACAATTTATTGTAATGTAACATAATATATAGTAATTTGGAGCAGACGTCACAGTGACGCCACTTGCATCCGCGCGCATAGTGGTGCCAGAAAAATAGCGGTAATAAGATGCGCAAAATCCACAGAATAAGAGAAAAATATTTTGTAGTGTCTTTGGATGTCAGAATTGAAATTAAAAAATATATAGTCTTTATTTTAATAGAATATGGTCGTTGAAGAAGCCCCTTGAAACTAAACACAGTCGTTTATGTTGCTAAACCTGCAATATAGCCTACTATTAAAACATGAATTTGATGAAAACAGTAAATCTACATAATATTCACATATGCACTTCATACAGTTGCAGCATTAAATAATATTTAAATCTACAATATTTTACATATGTAACTTTTAACCATAGCCTTTAAAATTTTATCTCACAATTCTGAATTTTTAAAAATTGTATTTACGTGTTTATATCTCCCAGTTCAGGCTTTATAACTCGCAATTGTGAGTTTATATGACAGTTCTGAGGGGAAAAAAGTCAGAATCGCAATTCTGAGGAAAAACAGACAGACTAACGAGTATATCTCGCAATCTCTGTTTAGAAATGTGAGGTATAAACTCGGATTTGCGAGAAAAAAAGTCAGAATTGTGCGATATAAACTCGAAATTAATTTATTCTTTAATTCCGCGGCTTTGCCACTGCATAACCGTCATTTTCTGCCGTCAGGTAGACTCCGCCCACAAGAACAAAAACACAAAAACCGTTATCGCTGTTCGCAAACACAAAATAAAACCTTAATTAATGAATAAATCATATATATATATATATATATATATATATATATATATATATATATATATATATATGTATATATATATATATATATATATATATATATAAAATATAAATAATTATATTTATATTTGAAAATAAAGTCACTATATAAATAAAGTCGTAATAATTATAATGTAATAATATCATATAAAAATAACATTTTGTCGCTATATAAAAAACCCTTAATTAATAAACATTATAAAATAATATTATCATGATATAAAACGTTATATTTGTGCAACTCGTATGTTTCGTAATACATGTGTGATTAGCGTGCTTAACCGTTAAAGGGGGCGGGGCCACGTTGTTTCTCTGCTCGCTGATTGGCGGTCATGTGACCAATCGCAGCAGGTTGCACCGACACCCCTCATAAACATCATCCTAATGTACTCGAGATTAGAGTCGCTCTAAACTGCAGCATCCCTGCGGAGATCGGATCGAGACAGCTGATATTAGTCTTATGATCATCGCTGCGATATCGGTTATTATTGCGGCTCGCGGATGTGAGTCGCCACACCCTGCGCGCGCAGCTCTGACTCACGAGGACACACTGTCATCCTGCGCACATTCATTCAGCATCAGCAGCAGCAGCAGCAGCAGACATGGGAGGTGAGACCTTCATCTTTATCAGTGGAAATACAGTTATTGAGCCTGTCAGGATGATGTTTGGATGAGAATCTGTGTTTGTTTGCAGAATCAGAGACGCGTCAGAGGCTGCTGCGCAACGTCAAGAAGGAGGTGGGAGATTTTCTGTTCGTGTCATGATCATTGTTGATCAAGTGTGGTCTAGATCAGGGGTTTTAGTCTCGGAGCCACACATATAATCGTGCATCCAAATCAGCTAAATGTTTTCATGCATTAATAAATACCCAAGTCAAACTGGGAAAAATTAATATTATAAATGTGTAGAATATTTAGTTTCTATCACATGACATCAGTGCGTTTTTTCTAGTCACTGTTAGATGTGTTTTATTTATTTATTTATCACATTTTAATAAGATGTATTAATTAATTCATTCATTTATTTATTTAAATCAAACTTCATTTGATTGTTTATCTTATTTTTATTCATTTATTTTTTTATATTTTATTTATGTATTTATTTTATTTTAATAAATGTATTTATTTAGTTACCATGATCTTATTTTTGTATTGTTTTTCATATTTTTATTTAAATCAGGTTTTAATATATTTCTTTTAATTTATGTATTTAAAAATAATTTTATCTATTTATTTTAATCACTTTTTATTCTATTTATTTAGTATAATAATCCTACTTTTATTTATTTATTGTATATTTTTACACTGCTTTTCTTATTTAAATCAAATTTTAATTTAATTTATTATAATCAAGTGTTTATTTTTTATTTAAATATATTTTTATTCATTTATTTAATCAATTTATTTAGTTAGTATAATCTTGTTTTTATTTATTTATTTATCCATTTTAAGCTACTTTTTATTTTCTATGTAAATCAAATTTTATTTCATTTATTTGAATCATTTTTATTTATTTATTTGAATCAAATTGTTTATTTAATTTAATTTATTTATTTTAATCAATTAGTTTTAATCTAATGTATTAAATACAATTGTATTAATATAAATACATAATTAATTTTATACATTAATTTAATTTATTATTTATAATGATTATATTTATTATTTATTATATATAAATATTATTTATTATAAATTTATAATTTATTTAGTTAGTTAAATCTTTTTTTGCACATATTTTTTTACACTGCTTTTCCCTAAATTTGTCCCTTGTGGCCCCCTCTGATCCCCAGTTTAAAAACCCCTGGTCTAGATGATCAACAGGTTGTCTATCACTCAATCTGATGGTAATGACTGGGATTGCAGGTAGTAAAAGTGTCAAAACAGCACTGACACTCACATGTCTGATCACGATAATGCAGTGTTAATCACAATCCGCTCGTTCAGATAGCACTGTTTATTTCTTCATAAAAAAAGAGCATCTAAACAAGGTCATTCTGGTTTGTCCTCTTAGTACCCGAGTGAATCACATGTCATCAGCCATTTGCTTTATCTACGGAGTCCAACATGATGAAGACACATCGTATTAATAGTTTTCCTTTCATAAGAAGTACTGTGATCGTATCAGATAATGGCACGGTATTTACATGGCACATGTCCAAAAAACGTGTGTGTTACAGATGTCACATGCTTGTTTGTGCTGTATTTGTTATCATTTTAGTCAATTATATTCACATTTACAGTGTGTATTAAGAGCTTAACTCTTATGTGTTCAATAGAAAGACAATTAGTGTCGTTTTGGCCATCTTAATGTCATGTTTTTGTCCGTTACAATAAAGCACTGTAATGTTACCATGGTACATTGATAGTATCACTTGATAATACTATAATTATAATTAATCAGCTTCCAGTATTCCAATACGTTAATGTTAAAGGTGTCCTTGATTCTGGTTTCACTTTTTTAACATTAGTTAGTGTGTAATGTTGCTGTTTTAGCATAAACAACATCTGCAAAGTACAAACGGCAGGTAGGGACTACAACAAACTTCTTTCCAGGTTGGTGACATCACAAACCCCAAAATTTACATAAACCCCGCCCCCGAGAACACTCAACAAAGGGGGCGGGGCCATGTTGGGCTGCTTTAGAGAAGAGGAAGAGTTGTTGTAGTCGAGTGTTGTTGATGCCGTCATTTTACGCCTCGTTTGCTTCACAAACGAGGGTCTATTCACGACACATGCTAGTGATGAGTTGATCAGCAACTACATCAATTTATCCACTAACTGTTCAGAAACGTCTAAAAGTTGGAACTTCTTCCTGAGTCTCTCCATCAGTGTCGACTCCGGTTTGAACAATGTAAGGATGAACACCTTCATCATTTTGTCTGCGTGAGATTCTCCAGCTTTGTTGTTGTTGAGCTGTTAAAGCTCCGTCCTCTTCTGGAGCAGC
This sequence comes from Zacco platypus, assembly GCA_038088235.1. Taxonomy (NCBI): domain Eukaryota; kingdom Metazoa; phylum Chordata; class Actinopteri; order Cypriniformes; family Xenocyprididae; genus Zacco; species Zacco platypus. The sequence continues at coordinate 20,212,436 of CM076086.1, forward strand.
AGCTCATTTGCATTTAAAGGGGCACACACAAAAATGGGGATTTTGAGCTGAAACATCACTGACACATTCTGAGACACCAGACACTTATATTACATCTTGTGAAAATTGGCATTATATATCCTCTTTAAAATGTGTAATTTTAATTGTTTTCAAAATTTGTTTCTGTGATGGTATGATAATGGGATATAGATGGAAATACTGTGAAGCTTTCACATACACTACCGGTCAAAAGTTTTAGAACGCCTCCATTTTTCCGTTTTTTATTGAAATTTACACAGTTTAATGTCTCAATGTACTCTGAAATTAAAGCATAGAACAAATAAACAATTGGAGATAAAAAAGAAATCATGGAATCATTTTGTTTAACAAAATTTAATCTAAATTTTTGACTCATCAAAGTAGCCACCTTTTGCAGATATAACAGCCGAACACACTCGTGGCATTCTTTCTACAATGGAAATCAAATATTGTTCGGAAAGTTCTTCCCAACACTATTGCAGAAGTTCCCACAAATGTGTTGCACTTGTAGGTTGCTTTGCTTTCACCCTTCTGTCCAGTTCATCCCAAACCAGCTCGATGGGGTTTAAGTCTTGAGACTGTGCTGGCCATTCCATGATTTGAAGCCTACCGTCTTGTTCTTTTCTTCTAAGGTAGTTCTGACATAACCTGGAGGTATGTTTTGGGTCATTATCTTGCTGTAGGATGAACCCCTGACCAACTAGGCGTATACCAGAGGGTATTGCATGGCTCTGCAAAATGCTGTGGTAGCAGTTTTGGTTCAGGGTGCCACTCACTCTGTGCAAGTCACCAACTCTGGATCCAGCAAAAGAGCCCCAGACCATCATTCTTCCTCCTCCATGTTTGACAGTTGGTGTCACACACCGAGGAACCATCCTTTTGCCTACTCGACGGCGTACAAAAACCCTGCGTGATGAACCGAAGATTTCAAATTTCAATTCATCAGTCCATAACACCTTCTTCCAGTCTTCAGTAGTCCACTGGTGGTGCTTCATGGCCCAGGCAAGCCTCTTTTTCTTATTTTGCCATCTTAGCAATGGCTTTCTTTCTGCCACTCGACCTGTCAAACCTGCAGCTCTAAGTCTTCTCTTCACAGTTGAAACTGAGACTTGCTTACTTCGACCAGTGTTAAGCTGTGCTTGAAGCTGTTGTCATGTGAGCCGCCTATCACGCAAGCTGTTGACTCTCAGAAACTTGTCTTCTGATTCTGTTGTGGCTTTGGGTCTGCCAGACCTCTTCCTGTCAGAGTTTCCTCCAGTTTCCAAATGCCTTTTGATGGTATAGGAAACAGTACTCACTGACACCTTGGCTGTCTTTGCAATTTCTCTAAAGGAAAGACCTACACTTTTAAGGGTTATAATGGTCTGTCTGTCTTCCTTTGTTAATTGCCTTTTTCTTGCTATTATGAGAGCAATATACTACTTCCTGCGGTACAATACTGTCCAAATAATGCTTAAGAGGGTGTAGTAACACAGTCTGTTCCAACACTGCTTTTATACAGACAGAGGGTTTGTAAGTAATCAACAAAAGTTGGGACACCTGTAGGAATTGTTAGCATCAACTTTCAAGGCTTAGTTTACTTCCATTGCTGCAGAACAGCTGTAAGTTGTTAACCCATTACTTGTTCCCTGAAAAGGCCTTTTTGTATAACTCTGAAAAGTACATTATTTTTCAGTTTTTGGTAACCTAAACGTTTTTTTTTAACCTCTGGCAGTTTACCGCTACCTTTGTACCATTTCAGGTAAGTCATTGGACCTGCTTAAATTTCAATAAAAACTGGAAAAATTGGGGTGTTCTAAAACTTTTGACCGGTAGTGTATATACACGTGCAAAAAACACATGATTTGATAAAACTATAATGGTAGTACCATTGCACTTTTTAGGGAATAATTTCTTTTTTCTGCTCCAACATCTGGTTGAATTAAAGCATGTAATTTCGAAAGCATCAGAGTCACTTGATTTGGAAAATCAAGGGAGCGAATTAGTAAATAGTGTGCACGGGTTATAAATCGAATGACTTTGTAAAGCGTGCATACAATTTTTCTTCTATTTTTTTCCTACATGTCATGTGTGGGGCTCCGTTAATAAGAGCTGAAAAAGGAGGAGAAATATTATTTTAATAATAATTCTAATTTTTTCATTAATTATAATTTCTATAGCTCAAACGGTAGAGTATTGCCAATGTCATGTGTTCGATTCCCAGGGAGTGTATGTGTTACTGGTTCTACTGACACGCTCCAAGTGGGGTTCGCACTGTGGTTTCCGGCTCTCTAACATGGAGGCAAAAGACTGCAATCTCTAGCTTCAGTCACTAGAGCGCCTCTTAAAATCGGGAGTGAGGTTTACACACACAGTTGTTACTGGCTTACAACACTCACCCCCCCAAACCTCACTCCCATCTGGGTCACGGCACCAAATGCAACCAGTTCTACTGACCTGCTCCAAGTGGGATTCGAACCATGGTCTCCGGCGCCTCTTGAGATCAGGGGAGTGAGGTTTACATGCACAGCTCTTACCGGCCTACAGCAGTTACACTCACCCCCCTAAACCTCACTCCCATCCGGGTCACGGCACCAAATGTAACCAGTTCAACTGCTGAGCGAGATTCGAACCGTGGTCTCTGGCGTGGGAGTCAGGCACTCTAAAGACTGCAGTCTCTAGCATCAGTCGCTAGAGCGCCTCTTGAGATAAGGGGAGTGAGGTTTTCACGCACAGCTCTTACTGGCCTACATCAGTTACACTCAGCCCCCTAAATGTCACTCCCATCCGGATCACGGCACCAAATGTAACCAGTTCAACTGACCCACTCCGAGCGGGATTCGAACCATGGTCTCCGGCATCTCTTGAGATCTGGGGAGTGAGGTTTACACGCACAGCTCTTACTGGCCTACAACAGTTACACTCAGCCCCCTAAACCTCACTCCTATCCGGGTCACGGCACCAAATGTAACCAGTTCAACTTGACCCACTCCGAGTGGGATTCGAATCATGGTCTCCGGCGTCTCTTGAGATCAGGAGAGTGAGGTTTACACGCACAGCTGTTACTGGCCTATGGCAGTTACACATGAACTGACCAAATTCACACCTTCAATGCAATGAAAGATGCTTTGGATAGAAGTGCATAAATTAAATTATTGGTGCATTTAATTCAGAAGTGATCATCCCCATATTGTAGGGCTTAAAAATCAAGATTTGAATGACCCTGTCATGATTGTTCACCCTATGAAGGTTTTGTTTATGCCGTTTTGAGTGCACCATATGAATACAATTTCAAAATCAGAATCATGAGGCATCAGCAAATGAAAAACGCTGCGATCCGAGTCACACACACACACTGTTTCTCACATATGTCCATCTGCACATGCTAACTAGTCATTATGAAGGAGCGCAAGTCAGAAACAACCTATGAGTAAGAGAGCATGTTTCTTACTCACAACTCATTACATGCTCAGGAAGTCTCCTCACCGCTGTTACCCATGATTCTCAGTGTTTGAACGTCACAATGATGCTTTTGGTTTGGACTTTCAGGTCAAACAGATCATGGAGGAGGCTGTGACTCGCAAGTTTGTACATGAAGACAGCAGTCACATATTTTCTTTCTGCGGTAAGATGATCTTAACTTCAAAACTTCCTAAAATATCAATGATTGAGTATCAAAAAATTTCAAATTGGCATCATATGTGGATGTGCCTACAAGAAGCTATCTATGTTTAACCCTTACTTCATATAAATTCCATCAATTTAAACCATTTTTTAATCACTTTTTTCCCATGTTCATCTTTCTTTAGTGTATAATGTTGCTGTTTGAGCATGAAAAAGTTCCAACGCAGCTAGAAATTTCTAAGAATGTTCATTATGCTACGTTCTGGGAATGTTTTCAGCGACAAGTTTTTGTTCCCTTAATATTCTCCTAAAAGGTAGGATAACATTCTTTAAAAACATTCTAAAAATGTTTAGTGATAACATTGTTAGAACATTATCTGCTAATATTCTTAAAAGTTTCCCTTCTGAAAGAAAGTTTCCCTTCTGTCACTGGATGTGGACTCAAACGTCGCTCAGACGTCAAATTTTGGTTGAAAATGAAAATCAGGTTGACGTTCAAACCCAACATTTCTTCGACGTCAAGCTCCAAACTCCAAAAACAGCATTACCAACTTGATTGATTGTATTTTGATTGTTCTTATTGAAATAAACAAAGGTTTAGATGTTGATTTCCATTTGACAGTAATAGTTTGTTCAATGTCACCATTACGGTGATCAGTGTTTGCTTTAGTTGTTTTTTTGGCTGCTGTAACTGTTTATTATGGCAAGTACAGCGAAAGAAAATGTGATCAGATGATGTTAGCTATTTGTTAAAGATAAAGATATTATCATCATGTAGCGGTTTGATTAGTCCAGTCTATGGTATTAATTTCACATTATTTCTTATCAACTAAGAAGTTTTAATCAGATCATCTCAAAGACGCACACAAACATCTAGGATCAGAACACATTATTACAATCAAAAATAATAATGGCTAATAATAATTAATAATATCAATAATAATTAATCATTACAATAATTATTAATAATTGTTAATTATTAAAAAATATAATTAATAATTAATAATAATAATAATAATAATAATAACTGCTATTCTTTCCAGTTACAGCAGTTAACTAAAGCAAACACTCATCACCATAATGGCAATAACTATTATTATTATTATCTAAACCTCTGTTTATATGAACTTTTGTACGCGTATGACAGAAATAAAGTCAATCTGGTTTGTAATAGGTGAAGTTGGTAATGTTGTTTAATGACACTGGCGTCAAATGACACAATTTGACGTCTGAGCAACATTTGAATCCACATCCAATGCCCAATGGGAAGAATATTAGGGAATAATGTTCTAACAATGTTATCTCTAAACATTTTAAAAATGTTTTTAGAGAATGTTATCCTACCTTTTAGCAGAACATCCTGGGAACAAAATAAAACTTGTCCCTCCAGTTCTTCTCAACATCAGTGTCCCTGAAACGCCTCCATCTTGAGTTTTCTTCTCCATATTCCTCATTTAAATACTCAGGATAAAGGGGCGGGGCCTCTTTGAGTTAGTGAAACTGGCGGTTATGGTAAGGGGCGGGGCATTTCCCAAACAACAATCACAACACACTGCTCCAGCCGGCCAATCAGAGCACATTGTGCTTTTCAGAAGGAGGGGCTTCATAGAGACAGGAAGTAAACAGAGCGTTACTGACAGACTGGGAAGAGAGCAGCTGCAACAATGGAGAATATGAACATTCAATTGTAGTAGAGCCCAAAAACAACATCAAGACTTTGTAAAAAGGCATGATAGGTCCATTCTAACATGCGTGCATGTGACAAAACCATTTTCCTGGTGTGTCAGTGTTGGTTTGGTGTCAGTATGGTGAGTGGGCTGGTGAAAGGACACTAATTACTCGAGTGGCGTTCACTAGTCTGACTGATGGCTCACATCATATCCGCTGTCAAACCACCTCCACCTAACAATCTGTTTATGACGGTGTCAGATCTCTTCTGTACTCGAGCAGATAAACATGCTGAGTCAACTAAACAGCTTGAATAAGGATGTGTTTTGGGTGGGTTGTGTTTTATGGTTTCTGCAGGCGTGGTCGAAGCGTGTGTCCTTCATGGGCTGAAGCGGCGGGCCGCCGGCTTCCTGCGCAGTAACAAGCTGGCGGCTCTTTTCATGAAGGTGGGGAAGATGTTTCCACCAGCGGAGGAACTGTGTCGGAAGGTCCAGGAGCTGGAGCAAATCATCGAGAACAAGTGAGAAACAACCTAAGGGCTCATGTTTGATGATTTGGTCAAATTCTCACATTTCTGGCATGATCCCGTTTTCTTTGTCTGTTCCTTTCGCTTAGAAAGGTGGTAATTAAATGAAAAAATATAATAAAAATTATTATTATTATAAGGATATCTTTATAATATTAATTTATTCTATCATATTCATTTTATTCAATTATATTAATGTTTTATTATTCATTAAATATAAATTCATTATTATTGTTATTTATGTTTTAGTCAAATTCTCGCATTTCTGGAATTATCTTATTTTCCTTTTCTTTAGAAAGTATATATATATAGGTATATATATATATATATATATATATATATATATATATGAAATAGTAATATTAAAAAAACGATTAATAAATAATACTGTTAATAATTATTATTATTTCTAACAACAGTAATAGTTATAATTTAGATTAAGTTATTAATTATTATAATTTAAATTAGATTAAAGATTTTCATTTATTTTCATTTCATTATGATTAATTATATTTATATTTTATTATTAATAATAATTATAACTAATATTGCTAATAATATTACTTCGAACAACAATAATTATATTTATAGTTAATATATTAATATATTAAAATATATTAAAATTAATATCCTAAATGTCTAAATATATATTATTTTCATGAATTATAATTAATTTTGTATTATATATATTTTTAATGTTATTATTTCTAACTACAGTAATTATATTTATAGCTATAAATGTTTTATAATATATATATATATATATATATATATATTATTCTTTATAATAATTCTAATTAATATAGCTAATAATATTATTTCTAACAACAATAGTAATTATATAAATGTTAATCAATTATGTTATTTATATTTATAATATATTTAATTATAATATGTTATTGTATATTTGTTTTTATTATTGTTTTCATTTTAGGAATTTTAATTAATTATATTTATTTGTTGTTATTATTATAAAATGAGTAATATAAATATTTCTGCTGGTTTGAAATCAAATGGTTACTCTCCACTGTTGAGTCGTGTATTTGAGTATTAAGAAAGTAAACGGGGTAAATATAGTTGATTTTCATTCAGTATTATTTTACTTTTCACAACACAAGACAAAACCAGAGCCAAATGAGTCAAGACAGCGTCCGAAAGCAACCCAGGCCGCCCAACCTGTCCCCTCTGGCCATCAAACACCTCTGGATTCGCACAGCGCTTACAGAGAAGATGCTGGACAAAATCGTCCTTTACATGGTGGAGAACAGCAGGTGAAGAGTGAATTACAGACAGATGTTGTTTCTGACATGATACAGACTACTCTAGCACACTGCTTAGTACATGCTGTGCAGTGTACACTGCCTACTATTTTTAAAACAGTGTGAAACAGAATATAATAAATGGTTCAACATCTTATGTTGCATGATTAATTCAGATCGAGGTGTTTTTATTTGTATTTCAGCAAGTTTTATGAAAGAGAAGCTCTTCTGAGAGATCCAGTTGACGGCCCAATCCTCGCATCTTTGCTTGGTATCAGCTTTGATATTTTTATACATGTTCTAGAATTTCTTTTTTAAAATATAGCTGTATATCTTTGTTATATTGCGACATTATGATGCATTGAGGTAAATTCCGGACACTGTGTCTCTTTCAGTCGGTCCGTGTGCTTTGGAGTACACAAAAGCAAAGACAGCCAATCATTTCTGGACGGACCCGTCAGCTGATGAATTGGTGCAGAGACACCGCATCCACAGCGGCCACTGCCGCCAAGATTCCCCCACTAAACGCCCGGCTCTCGTAAGACATTCACTATTTAATGCTTTGGATTCGGTCCATGAGATCATGCAGTGCTCATTCCTCCAGTAAAAAACACTGTAACTTAAAGAAAAATCGTTTACATTTTACAATAGTAATAGTATCTATCTATCTATCTATCTATCTATCTATCTATCTATCTATCTATCTATCTATCTATCTATCTGTCTGTCTATCTGTCTGTCTATCTGTCTCTCTATCTATCTATCTATCTATCTATCTATTTATCTATCTATCTATCTGACTGTCTGACTGTCTATCTGACTGTCTCTCTGTCTTGTTTGGTTTTTCTTTTTTCTTTATATTTGTTGCATATGTAAAATTGTAATATCAAAGAAGACACATGCTATTAGACAGCGATGAGATCTCAGTCTGTTGCATTGTAGATTCAGAAGAGGCAGTCGAGTGGCAGTATGGATGACAGGCCTTCTCTCTGGGCTCGGGATTATGTCGAATCTCTTCATCAAAACTCCAGAGCCACGCTGCTCTTTGGGAAGAACAACGTCCTCGTGCAGCCGGTGCGTCAGCTGTGAAATGTTACTTTGACGTGCGTGACGATACTGTAGTGATATGGCATTTTAATTAAAGTCTGGCAATACATTTTCTCTGGTCTTTTAGACTGACGACATGGAAGCTATCCCAGGATACCTCTCTCTTCACCAGACGGCGGATCTTATGACATTGAAATGGACACCAAACCAGCTGATGAATGGAAACATGGGGGAGTTAGATTATGAAAAAAGGTACGTTGTGATGGTGACGTTGACTATGTGGCTGTGTAAATGATTTTAAGTCAACACTGGTGTCTCTTTCTTTTCTTTGTAGTGTGTACTGGGATTTTGCGATGACCATTCGTCTAGAGGAGATTGTTTATTTGCACTGTCATCAGCAAGGTAAATATATCAATGCTGAGCATCTTTAACACTGTAACGCAGTCAGAACTATTTTTTATGTTTATTAAAAAATGTAGACAAAATATATGAGAATATCTTTAAAATGTGTTTTTTGTTTTTATCATATTTGATCCACTAGGTTTTATGGCTCATATAGTTTGATATAGTGAGAATATGGAAGAAAAATCAGCTGAATTTTATTCAGAGGCCCAAACTATAAAAGATTTGTCTGAATCTGCTTGTGTTCAGTGGACAGTGGTGGTACTGTGGTTTTGGTCAGCCAAGACGGCATCCAAAGACCTCCATTTCGATTTCCAAAAGGAGGCCACCTGCTCCAGTTCCTCACGTGTCTGGAAACGGGCCTCCTTCCTCATGGCCAGTTAGATCCACCTCTGTGGTCCCAAAGAGGAAAGGTTTGCCAAACACTCATACCTCAGTAGTTTGAATTACAAACATTTTGTTTTGCTGACATTTTTGTGTTCTTTCCCCAGGGAAAAGTGTTCCCAAAACTGCGTAAAAGGAGTCCTCATGGATCCTGTGAGTCATTCTCGGACAAAGATGAAGACGAGGCCACGGATTATGTGTTTCGGATTATATATCCAGGCAGTCAGGAGTTCGGTATGTTAACGTGATGGTGATGTTGGTGTTTCATTCACAAGCAAGATTATAGTGAACAGACGAATGTCGCATGAATGATTCGGCCGTTGGTCATAACAGCGTGCTGATATACAGAAATATTGCACGGTTATGAGTGTGATATTGCATGTATACAACAGTTCGTCAGCACAATGAGTATATAATTAAGAAATAAGAAAAACCATCTTCTTCGCACAACTACTTCCTTCCGCCACGGATTCAAATCTCAAGTTCACAGTTTATCAGTTGATTTGCTCTGGCGCAAGTAATAGATTAATAAGACCAAAGTTTGCCTGTTAGATATACCCCAAAGGATTTATATATCATGTTTAACCACTATCGATATAAGAGCAAGCGGCAAATTCCCAAAAAACTGGCTGAGATGAAGCTGTTCTCTGTGGGTACTGGAGTGCTGAACGGCCGCTGACAGCCTGGAACTCGCGTCTAAAGCGTCTAAACAAATTATAAAATAATAGCTATTTTTATGAGTCACATATTTGAGATCTAAACTACATTCTCGCCTAAATAACTCTTTAAACTACAGGGAGTGCAGAATTATTAGGCAAGTTGTATTTTTGAGGATTAATTTTATTATTGAACAACAACCATGTTCTCAATGAACACAAAAAACTCATTAATATCAAAGCTGAATATTTTTGGAAGTTTTAGTTTTTAGTTTTTAGTTTTAGCTATTTTAGGGGGATATCTGTGTGTGCAGGTGACTATTACTGTGCATAATTATTAGGCACCTTAACAAAAAACAAATTTATACCCATTTCAATTATTTATTTTTACCAGTGAAACCAATATAACATCTCAACATTCACAAATATACATTTGTGACATTCAAAAACCAAACAAAAACAAATCAGTGACCAATATAGCCACCTTTCTTTGCAAGGACACTCAAAAGCCTGCCATCCATGGATTCTGTCAGTGTTTTGATCTGTTCACCATCAACATTGCGTGCAGCAGCAACCACAGCCTCCCAGACACTGTTCAGAGAGGTGTACTGTTTTCCCTCCTTGTAAATCGCACATTTGATGATGGACCACAGGTTCTCAATGGGGTTCAGATCAGGTGAACAAGGAGGCCATATCATTAGATTTTCTTCTTTTATACCCTTTCTTGCCAGCCACGCTGTGGAGTACTTGGACGCGTGTGATGGAGCATTGTCCTGCATGAAAATCATGTTTTTCTTGAAGGATGTAGACTTCTTCCTGTACCACTGCTTGAAGAAGGTGTCTTCCAGAAACTGGCAGTAGGACTGGGAGTTGAGCTTGACTCCATCCTCAACCCGAAAAGGCCCCACAAGCTCATCTTTGATGATACCAGCCCAAACCAGTACTCCACCTCCACCTTGCTGGCGTCTGAGTCGGACTGGAGCTCTCTGCCCTTTACCAATCCAGCCACGGGCCCATCCATCTGGCCCATCAAGACTCACTCTCATTTCATCAGTCCATAAAACCTTAGAAAAATCAGTCTTGAGATATTTCTTGGCCCAGTCTTGACGTTTCAGCTTGTGTGTCTTGTTCAGTGGTGGTCGACTTTCTGCCTTTCTTACCTTGGCCATGTCTCTGAGTATTGCACACCTTGTGCTTTTGGGCACTCCAGTGATGTTGCAGCTCTGAAATATGGCCAAACTGGTGGCAAGTGGCATCTTGGCAGCTGCACGCTTGACTTTTCTCAGTTCATGGGCAGTTATTTTGCGCCTTGGTTTTTCCACACGCTTCTTGCGACCCTGTTGACTATTTTGAATGAAACGCTTGATTGTTCGATGATCACGCTTCAGAAGCTTGGCTATTTTAAGACTTCTGCATCCCTCTGCAATATATCTCACTATTTTTGACTTTTCTGAGCCTGTCAAGTCCTTCTTTTGACCCATTTTGCCAAAGGAAAGGAAGTTGCCTAATAATTATGCACACCTGATATAGGGTGTTGATGTCATTAGACCACACCCCTTCTCATTACAGAGATGCACATCACCTAATATGCTTAATTGGTAGTAGGCTTTCCAGCCTATACAGCTTGGAGTAAGACAACATGCATAACGAGGATGATGTGGTCAAAATACTCATTTGCCTAATAATTCTGCACTCCCTGTACATTTCGTGACAACAACAAGAACAGTAGTATTTATAAAAAAAGCGCCACAAGTGGAGTGATACACGGTTTCAATGCTGATATTGGGGCAATATTGCACGGCTCCCAGCCAATCAGATTCAAGAACCAGAAAGAACAGTTGTATGAATTTTATCTTATGTCTTTTCCATATGGGTGTACATTTGATTAATGTCTGAAGCAGGATGGCTTTGTTCACACTGGTGATGTTGGTTGTAAATATGATGCTAACTGATATTCTCTATATTAAAGTGGCACCAGAACTGATCGACCAGAGTGTGAATATGTGGCAGCCCACACCCAGGAAGTCGTCTTGTTCTTCCTGTTCACAGAACGGCTCGTCGGATGGTGGAATACCCAACGGATGCAACCATGACAGGCTAGTCTGAATCTGTGATGTTTGCAATATGAAATAACCTACTATATGGTTTTAACCTGACTAGAGATGTCTGTGTGAAACAGGGCGCCGCTGAAGTTACTCTGTGAGACCATGAAGCACCAGATCATTTCCCGGGCTTTCTACGGCTGTATGTGTCACATGAGATTTGTGGTTTTGTATTGCTTTTTCTCATGCACATTCTCATGACCTGTCATGTCCCTTCAAGGGTTGGCGTACTGCCGTCACCTATCCACCGTCCGCACGCACCTGTCGGCTCTGGTGAACGCCACTATTGTTGAGCCGGACATCCCTTATGATGCCAGAGGCGGTCTGTCTGCAGAAGTGTGGAAGATGTTCCTACAGGACAGCACTGTATGTGACCTTCACTATTTAGTGTACTTACTCCACAGCCTCATGAGCAATCATATGATCTTCTGTACATCAGGACTGACTTTCTTCTGCTGAACACAAAAGAAGATTGTTGAACCAAATAGTTGATGGGCCCCATTGACTTCCAATGTATTTTTTTTCCTACTATGGAAGTCAATGGCTACGGTTGGCACGTTTAGGTTGTAGGAAGAACAGGAGGATGAAGATCAAAAAAGCTTTAATAAACCTTAAATTCAAACAATCCAAAAGGTAGGCAAACACAACTAAACATTACAGTTTTTCTCAGTCACTTTGGTGCATTTCTCACATCACTCTTTACATTTGCACAACAGTTAATGCAGTTCTCAAAACAATTAGTACAAACTACAAAACCTAGTTGATAACCTGCAAAAGCGTGTCACTTGCTCAAAATGGATAGCTCATTCCTCAAAAGCAAGTATTCACATCAATGAAAGTGTCAGTGTCATCAAAATGAAAGTCCTGACACCATTGTTTATGAACAAGACAGTCAAATGACTTTGTCATGTTTTCATTATGACAGTTTACTCTGTAAATGTTTTCCAATACAAAAAAGTCACATCTTGGTGACACTACCTAAAAATGCTCAAGACAGCACTATATACTATTTGAACAGCCATTTGAAAAATACAGTAAAGTTACACATTACTGTATTTAGTGAGGTAACTGAGTACAAGACACTGAATATGTATGTTTCACATTTTTACTGCATATGCTCTTTGCAGTTCTAATTTGTTCACAACATTGTGCAAAAGAAAAAATACACCCTTATTTTCAACAAACATAAATTCCCTTTGGGTAGAGCTGTGCACAACTGTAAACAATATTGCAGTACATATTGGAACTGAACATACAACATACGTAGTACTGTAATCATTCCTGCACATCCAGACGTTCCTCTCTGTCTGGCCACATAATTTCATCTACATCACAGCGAATATCATCTCTTGCAATGTAGCGAAGAAAGTATCTCCTCGAGTGGCGAATCCTCTGCAGGACTCTGCAGGACTAGCTAGCAGGGCCATTTGTGTATGTGGATGCCGGTCATATACCTTCCACCTCCAGGAAGAGAAAAACTCCTCTATTGGATTTAGGAATGGTGAGAAAGGAGGGAGATATTCCACCAGCATTATATCATGTGCTGCAAACCACTGTCTGACGACATCTGAGTGGTTTTGTTTGTCTAAAAGATTTTGACAACTAGTTCAACATTTTTGAATGTAATGACTCAAGCAATGAAATGAGGACTATTAGTTTTATATGGAATGACTATTCAGCATTCACAAGTATAGCCAATTTTGACTGACATGACATAAGCAAATGATAATGTCATAAAACAGCAGAAAGTTGTATGAAAGCAATTGATGCATGTCCAAAAGCATTTGCAATTTGTTGGAAGGAATGAGAAACTGCTACTATGATGTGCACAACTGACTAAATGTTGTGGAGGTTCAACTAACTGTTGTGCAAATGTAAATAGTGATGTGAGAAATGCACCAAAGCGACTGAGAAAAACTGTAACATGACCAGACCAATGAAAACTGAAAACACAGCAACTTATATAGTAAGGCAAACAAGGTGATTAATGATGAACAGCTGAACAGAATATCTAATAATGATCTATAACCATAGTAACCTAAGAGTGGCAGGAAACTATAACAAACGAAACTTGTGACTGAAGATAAGCAAACTAAAAGTCCATGAAAATGAATTTAACAACATAATTCTTACAGTACGCCCCCTCCTGGAAGGCGCGACCTTGCGCTGTAACAGAAAAGGCTTAGGAGGGAAGGTGGGAGCTTTGGAGGCAGACAAGGAGATGGTGAAGGGATGGTGAAATCAGGCGGACAAAACCATGGAGGAGTTGAAACGACTGAAAGGCCAGATTGTGCAGACTCAAGCCAGAGGTTGAGCCTGCGGAAGGGCGGAGCTATCCGAAGGGATGGAGGGCCGGAGAGCAGTGTGGCGATGTCTGACCTGGGTGGAGCTGACCGTCTGAGGGAGCCTGGCAGCCAAGGTGTCAACTCGGTCGACGACGTCCTGGCTACAATCGTCGGAAGTGGTTATGGAAACCTAATGCGCAGTTGGAGAGCTGAAGGAGTGATGGGACGCCGTTAATGGAGCCATAGCGATGAAGGTGCAGGTAGGGATCCGGAGGCCAGAGATTGAGCTGGGGTGACCGAGGGGTGGAGGTGATGCCTTTGGGAGGGCGGCGCTATAGGAAGCTGAAGGGGCAGCAGCGAATGGAGTGGCGATGTGTGACCTGGGTGGAGCTGATGGCCCGAGGGAGCCCGGCAAGGCCGAATGGCTGATGGTCAACAGCCAACAGTGGAGTTGAAGGAGGGAGGAGCCACGGTGTCAACTCAGCCGACGATGTCCTGGCGACACTCAACGGAAGTGTAACCGTGGTTAGGGAAACCTAATGCATCAACATAGAGCAGAGGGAGCGATGGGACGCTGATGATATAGCAACAACATCCACCCCAAGCTGAAAGTAGGGATCTGGAGGCCAGAGATTGACCTGGGGTGACCGAGGGCGGAGGTGAAACCTGCGGGAGGGTGGAGCTATCCCAAGATGAAGGGGCAGCGGGCCAGAGAGCAGCAAATGACCCGCAAGTCCGCCAGAAATGTGGGGCGATGTCTGACTGTTGGTGGAGCCAACAGTTCGAGGGAGCCCGGCAAGGCCGAATGGCTGATGGTCACTGCCGGAAACAAGAGTGCAAGGATCGCAAATAAAACAGGACTCCCACAACGATGGATGGTGATGTTGGCTCACATCCCTGGTCAGACACTTTGAGGTGCTTTGACTCCGGGGCGATGGTATGCGCTTCCTTGGGTATAGGCTCACCGGTTGCAGCATGTGGAAGCATCCAGTCTGCGGGGGGCTCCGGCATAAAATCTGTCAAGCAGGTAGTGATGGGCTGGGCTCAGGCTGATCTGTAACCATGGTAACTAAAGAGTGGCAGGAAACTAAATCAAAAGAAACATGTGACTGAAGATAAACAAACTAAAAGTCCATGAAAATGAATTTAACTGTGACAACAGTTAACTGTTTCGTCAAAATATCTTCTTTTGTGTTCAACAGAAGAGAGAAACTCATACAGGTTTGGAACAACATGAGGGTGAGTAAATGATGACAGAATTTTTATTTTTGAGTGAACTAGCCTTAAAGGGTTAGTTCAACCAAAAATGAAAAGCATCCCATAAGTTACTCACGCTCAAGCCATCCTAGGAGTACATGACTTTTTTCTTTCAGCTAAACACAATCGAAGATACATTAAAAAATATTCTGGCTCTTCCGAGCTTTATAATGGGAGTGAATGGTAACTGAGATTTTGAAGCCCAAAAAAGCACATCCATCCATCATGAAAGTAATCCATACCAGCATCCAGGATATTACAGTTTTTCTCAGTCGCTTTGGTACATTTCTCAGATCAGAATTGAAATTTGCAAATGAGTATGTGGATTTCTCAAAACAATTTGTACAAACAGCACAACACAATGGATTACCTGCAAAAGCCTATAACTTGCTCAAAATCTTTAGTTCACCTCTCAAAACTAAGTTTTTATGTCAATGAACATATCAGTGCCATCAGAATGACAAGTCATTGTGTCATTGTGTACGGATAAGTCAAATTGCTTAGTCATGTTGTCAAAATAACAGTGTACTCTGGAGGGATGTTCTGATGTAAACTATGGCTATAGTTTTGATGACAATTATTGTAAGGTTACACCTTAGTGTATGTGGGAGTTTGATTGGAAGAGACTGGACAAAATTCACATTTACTGTTTGTACTTTAATTTGTTGACAGACCATGTCATTACGATACAGAAAGGAAAAGACAGCGCTGCATAGCACAAAGACAAAAAAACAAAAGTACAAATGTGAACATAGGACGGTCTCCTTAGGGAAAACTGTACATGCAGTGCTGTAGGAATTACAGTGCAGTCTTCCTACACCTCCTGACGTTCCTGTCTGTTGGGCCACAACTTCTCATCCACATCACAACGAATATCTTCTCTTGCGATGCAGCGTGGAAAGAATCTTTTAGAGTGTCTTATCCAGCCTCTGCTGTGATGACATCACACGCTGCATCCATGGCAGCCAGAAGGGTCATCTGTGTATGTGGCTGGTGATCGTATACTGTCCATCTCCATGTTGAGAAAAATTCGTCAATGGAGTTAAGGAATGGAGAGTAGGGTGAGAGGAACTCCATCAGCATCCTGTTGTGGGCTCCAAACCATTGCCTGATGATGTTGGAGCGATGGAAACTGACATTGTCCCAAACTATCATGTACTTTGGCAGGTCATCTCCGATCTGACCTTCTCTTGTTCAGGGATGAGATCTCTGTAGAGAGTGTCTAAAAAGGTGACAAGATGCTCTTGCCTCCCAACTCTTCTGCCACGCAGCCTCACTCCTCTTCCTCTTCTTCTTCTCTCTGGCTGTTGACCCCGTCCAATTCCTTGTCCTTCCATTGTCAGACATTGTAACATTGTGTTGTGCTCCAGCTATATATATACTTGCCAGTTGAGATTCATGAGCTGCTCCTTTGTTAGAGAAAGTCAAGATTCACCTGGGAGCAATTTAACAATTCAGGACAGATTTAGAAAAACGTCTATTGGAAATGTATAGAAATATGCTTGATGTATTATAACAACTTGTTCAACCATTTTGCATTTAATGACTTATACGATGAACTAATGACTTGACGTTTTGAGGGGTAAGACTATTGCTCAGTGAACTATATAATACATTTTGATCAACATGACATAAGCAATTGATAATGTAGGAAACGGCAGAGAATTGTACACAATCATTTGCATAGACGTACCAAAGCATTTGCAACTTGTTCAAAGAAATGAGAAACTGCTTTTCTGATGTGCACAAGTGACACAATGATGTGCAGATTGAACAGGTAGTTTTGAGAATTTCAATTCTGATCTGAGAAATGTACCAAAGCGACTGAGAAAAACTGTAATAAAGGCCTTCTGAAACGAAGCGTTGTGTTTTTTTATGATATTATATTATGATTATATTATATGATATTTTCATACAAAAATCTACCACTTCACTTCAGAAGGCCTTTATTAACCTGGAGCCATATGGATTACTGTTATGATGGATGGATGTGCTTTTTTCGGCTTCAAAGTCTGGGTCACTATTCACTCCTGTTATAAAGCTTGGAAGAGCCAGGATATGTTTTAATACAACTCCGATTGTGTTTGACTGAAAGAAGAAAGTCATATACATCTTGGATGGCTTGAGTGTGAATAAAAAATTATGGCATACTTTTCATTTTTGGGTGAACTAACCCTTTAAGAGTGAAGTCTTATTGTAAAGTGTTACCATAAAAACATGTAAGATATTAACAAGAACTATAATAGTATCTCGATGCTTGTGTAGGCGTACGATGAGGAGGAACTTCTTCGACTGGTGTATTATGGTGGCGTGGAGCCCTCTCTACGGAAAGAGGTCTGGCCGTTTCTGTTGGGCCACTATCAGTTCACCATGAGCCTCAACGACCGCAAAGAGGTGAGCGAACGCGACTCTGTGATCAAGACCAAAGCAGAAGCAGCATAACCCTGCTGTACTCTCTCTAGGTGGACGAACAGATTCGAGCGTGTTACGAGCAGACCATGAGCGAGTGGTTGGGATGTGAAGCCATCGTGCGTCAGCGTGAGAAGGAACAACACGCCGCCGCTCTGGCCAAATGCGCGTCCGGCGCCAGCGTGGATCGCGGATCGCGCCAGGACTCCACCATCAGCACAGATGTAAATGTTTATGCTCGAGTTGGCTACGCACATCAGATGCACAGTAAATGTACAGTGATGTTTGCTTGTGGGTTTATTGAGTGACGTTGTATTTCTCTCTCCAGTCGTCTCAGTGCAGCAGCTCCGATAAACAGAGTCACGCAGGATCACACAGCGACAGCAGCACTCAGGTGAGACGCCATCATCATCGCACCATTAACCTACTCCAGATGTTATTGCTCAGAGGTCGCTCTTTTTGTTATAACTTTGACTCAGACTTTTGACTTTGGTGAGAAATGTTTGAGATTACATTGAGATCTCAGACTTTTGGAATTTAAATTTTAAATTTCCATTTTTAATAATATTTATTTTAATATTTGATCATATAAATAATATAATATCCAAATAAATGATATGTTTTATGTTTTGGCTTCTCCTGTCTTAGGTGTTTGGGTCCGTCGATGAGGTCGACCCGATTGAATCAGAGCCAAAACCAAAAGACGAAAAGCCACAGCCCAAAATCCCAAACGGCACTCTCCCGAACTGCACTAGCTCTCCAGACTCCGGGCACCCGTCGTCTCGTAACTTCTCCGTGACTTCTGCGCTCTCAGACTGCTCTCCGAGCACCGAGGAGACGTCCACACAAGAGTCGGGGCCCAAATCCACGGCACGAGATCAAACTGACCTGGATAAGAAGGCCAAAGAGGATCTACCAGAAAACAGCTTGACTAGTGAGGCTGTAGTTTCACAAACACAGAGTGTTTGTTCAGAAGGCGAGTCAATAAAACCTCTAGAAAGTGACAAACTCCAGACTTCTGAAACATCTAGGACTGAAACGCATCTGGAATTAGATTCAGAGAAAGATGCAAACTCACAAAACGCAACTCAAGAAAACACAGAAGCTAAAATTCAACCCAGTGCAAGAAAATCTGAAGAAAAGGAAAATGAATGTGAACTTCATTCACCAAAAGATCCTGTTGAAGAAATGACAAAATCCTCAGAGTCAAAGGAGGTTGAGATTGTGTCCTCGCCGTCTGGAGAATCAAAGACAGACAAAGAAACAGATTTGAAAGGGAAAGAAAGCCAGGACGATCCTAAACCATCACTGGACATCTCTCAAATGGATGCATGTTCATCTGAACCACAGAATGTGACACAAACCACGACTGAAGCTGAAGCCATCTGCACACCGCAAACAATCAACTGGGACACTGATCACAGTAGGATAATAATCAAACAAATCACTGAATCCGAGTCGGAGAGCTGCGGTCCCATCACCTCCCTATCCAAACAATCTCCAGACATGTCTGACGACTCGCCGTCGGCTTTGGAAATGGAGGAGATTGCTTCTTCTGTGGTTTACATGTCCTCAGAGAGTAACATATCCAGAACTCCTCTGATGTTGGCTCGTCCCATGGCGCCGTCCGCGTCTGGGGAGAAACCGCCCGTGGGAATGCCTGCTTTGGAGCTCTGCATGGATCCGGGTGTCAACACGACCCCGGAGGGAACGGATTCGGCACTCTCAGAGGAGGAACCGGAGATGGACAACTTATTCCCCAAAGCAGACTGTCTAGCGGTTACAGGAGACAAGAACGACGTGGCATCTCCAGTGTCATCCATCGGGACAACCTACTCGGTATGTCACCTAAAACATTCTCAGTTCAAAGGGATCGTTCGGGAAAACAATTACTTTCTGTCTTCCATAAAATGCATTATTTTAGTTTAGTTTATGACTTCCATTGTTCTTCTTTCCTTGATACTGGTATTTTTTTGTGTTCACTGTGGGGTTTTTTTTGTTTGTTTTTGTATTTTTGCGTTTGTTTGCTGTGTGGTTTCTGGTCTTTCTTTCTATTTTTCTTTGTCAAACTCCAAAACAGCATCATGAAAGTAGCTCATCTCACTCATACTATATTTCAAGTCTTCTGAGGTCATATGATGCTGTGTTAGGAATAGACCCAAATTTAGTTAATTTAGTTTTAATTTTTAATTTTAAAACTTCTTTTGTGCTGCACTGAAAAAAAAAAGAAAGTCATACATTTTTGGGTGAACTGTTCCTCTAATAGTGTGTGATCTTCAAAGGCATTTTTTCTTTTACAGCAGGAGCTGGTAGACCTGTACACACTCAATCTACATCGCATTGACAAAGACGTCCAGCGATGTGACAGAAACTACTGGTATTTTACCCCCGCAAACCTGGAGAAACTGCGCAACATTATGTGCAGGTAAAATAGTAAAATTTCAGTAAAAGATAGTGAAATATACTTACAGTTTAAAAAAGCTCTTTTCCATGTGAATAGATTTTAAAATGTAATTTATATCCAGTGATCAAAGCTGAATTTTCAGCATCATTACTCCAGTCTTCAGTGTCACATGATCCTTCAGAAATCATTCTAATATGATCTTATGCTCATTACTAATTAATACCAATGTGGTAATCAGTCTTAATTTAAATAGAAATCTTTTGTAACATAATAAATGTCTTTACTTTTGATCAATTTATTGCATCCTTGCTAA
This sequence comes from Zacco platypus, assembly GCA_038088235.1. NCBI lineage: Eukaryota > Metazoa > Chordata > Actinopteri > Cypriniformes > Xenocyprididae > Zacco > Zacco platypus. The sequence continues at coordinate 20,232,769 of CM076086.1, forward strand.
ATAAATATAATAATTACTTTCAAAAATACTTTTGAATGGTAACGTATACATTTATTAAAAAATAAATGTGCAGTATTACTCTGATGTTATCATGTTTTTGTTTCCCTAGTTATGTGTGGCAGCACCTTGACATTGGATATGTCCAGGGAATGTGTGACTTATTAGCGCCCCTGCTGGTCATCCTGGATGATGGTACATTAACTTTAAGTCTTACGTCATTTTCTCCAGTGACCCCTATGCTCTGTTAATTATAAAAATTATTTTTTCCCCCTCTGAAATATGATTGGACATATATTGTTTTATATCATATATCAGTTTTGTTGAGAAAATTATTTATTGTGAATATTAATTTATTATTTGTAGAACAATTGTATATTTTATTATGTTGCTGTTGCCAGTATTTAATAAAACTAGTGAAAGTTTTTTAGGGACTGTGATTCATGTGAAAACACTTAAAAGATTGTAATTTTAAAGTAAAGCAATACTGTAAACCTATTTTATATTACGAAGTGAAAAATGTTTCTGAATCGTCTGCTTTTAAATTAGAGGCCATGGCCTTCAGCTGCTTCACTGAGCTCATGAAACGAATGAACCAGAACTTCCCTCATGGTGGAGCCATGGACACACACTTCGCCAACATGCGTTCCCTCATCCAGGTTTCACCCACAATCACTTATTAAACACACATTTCCGCTGATGTTTTAGACAGTGTGTGTGTGTGTGTGTTTCTGTTTCATGATTCTGTCAAATCTCTTCAGATTTTGGACTCTGAGCTCTTTGAGCTGATGCAGCAGAATGGAGACTACACACACTTCTATTTCTGCTACCGATGGTTCCTCCTGGACTTCAAGAGAGGTGAGCACATCAACACCACACTGGAAAAATTCACTTTATTAAATGAAAATACTAATAAATAATCAATTTTACATGCTCAATAAATAAATATTAAAATACCAATTTTAGGATGAGACACTACAGGCAAAACCATAGTTTTTTATGCACTGGTCAATTTTGAGATTTTGGGATATTTTGCTTCCATAACTTTCAGACTAGTGGAAAGCAAACATCCAAAATGCACTTCATTTTTTATTGCACTTGGGTCTGTAGATTTAAATTACATTACATATCTCTAAAGAGTTTTTTCTCCACTTCAGCAGCACTTACATACACCAGTCTTATTTCTGTCTATATTCTGAAGGTTTTTACTGAGGAGTATGTTCATAAATCATTTGCCTTGTTTTACACAGTTTATTATTAAAAACAGGATAAAAATATATTTTCTCTGTTATATCTTTAAACAGTTTTTTCTCCACTTCAGCAGAACTTACATACACCAAACTTTATAGATTTATTCCTGTCTATATTCTGAAGGTTTTTACTGAAGGATTTGTGCAAATATAATTTCCCTGATTATATACAAACTTTTATATACAAACAATTTTATACATTTTATTACTAAAAATATGGTGAAAATTAATTTTTTCTGGCTGTTGATAAAATCTTTTGATTTATGGAGTGTTGAAAAGAGAAATCCAAAATACCCCCTGTAAACTCTAATATGCAAACAAAATGAAAAAAGAATTTTGAACCTGGATATATCAAATGTTCAGATTAATATTCTGGAAACGTATACAAATTAGGGTAAGACTTTACAATAAGGTTCATTAGTTAAACATTAGTTAATGTATTAACTAACATGAACTAATCATGAGCAATACATTAGTTACTGTTTTTACTAATCTTCGTTAACGTTAGTTAATGAAAATACAGTTGTTCATTGTTTGTTCATGTTAGTTCACAGTGCTTTAACTCATGTTAACAAGATTTTAATAATGTATTAGCAAATGTTGAAATTAACATTAACAAAGATTAAAAAATGTTGTATAAGTGCAGTTCATTATTAGTTCATGTTAACTAATGTTGTTAACTAATGTTAACTAATGAACCTTATTGTAAAGTGTTACCCAAATTAGTGTGTATTTAATTCGATAATGCCTCATTTCCACATTTAGACATAACATTTCCAAAAACTTGTAATTCAAAACAATTGTCGTAACGTACTGGGGAAGTATGATGACATCTGTTAGTTAAAAAGTTTACCCTATTCACCTGTAGTGTCTTGCCTTAAAAAAATCTTTTTGAAAAATCTGTCTTTTTGCAATTAATTTTGGTGCCATTAGTGCTGCAAAGCTTACAGACTTTCCATTTAAATTAAGTGAATCCTTTTGTTTACCTCGTTCGCAGAAATGGTGTATGATGACGTGTTTTCTGTGTGGGAGACCATCTGGGCCGCCCGTTACGCCTCCTCTGAGCATTTTGTGCTCTTCATTGCACTGGCGTTGGTTGAGCTGTACCGAGACATTATCCTGGAGAACAACATGGATTTCACAGATATCATCAAGTTCTTTAACGGTGAGCTGACTTTTAAATGTCTATCAAATGCAGTGATGCAAAATCCCACAATAGCTGTTTCCTGATGGATGGAAATGCCAAGATGTGCATAAATTCTAAAAATGTGTGCGCTCAATTGAGGTGGATAATTTTTTTTTATATGATAAGATATGCACATAAACTTCAATGCTGACACATTTACCAAATAAATGCCTCGATGTGCAACAACAAAAAAACTTGCGTGACTTTGAGTACAGAGGATGTGATTGGACTAACCAGCGGACCAATCGCAACACAGCATCTCAAATGTTGGCTTGGTGGTTCTGAAACGCCTGAGCGAAAGTCTGTCATCAAAATGATTTTTTTAATTCACTCCAGAAGCGTCTACAAACACCAGCATCCGAATGCAAAATAACATGGCAGTGTTTATTGTGTTTCGTCTGCCACTCTGAGGCGAAAGTCTAATTTTATGATGTATAAAAAAATAGCCTCAGTGGCTTAAATATATTGCAGGAAAATCGTCACTCCCTGTTCTCTTAAACACGTGGGATTGTAAACGGTGCTTTATTCGCAAATGTTTTATGTGATATTCCAATTTTGTGCTTATGTTAAACTCCCAACTTTGGATGGAAACATTGCTCATGACATGCTGTTGATTATTATGTTTTCATATAGAAATGGCTGAACATCATGATGTCCCAAAGCTGCTGGTCATGGCTCGAGACCTGGTGCACAAGGTCCAGATCCTGATTGAGAACAAGTGAACCAACCTCACCATTCTCATTCTGCCTTCCATTTTCAATCTAAAGACGCTCTGTGTCTGTTTTTGGCCATTATGAGTAAACAAAACCGTAAGCTACAGTAAATGCCAAACCAGTGTTTTCATCTGCCCAGATTTTAATGCTAATATATTAACATCATAACATAGAGTATGTATATTGAAATAGGAAGTTGGGGTGGGACATATCAGTGTTTTTTTTTGTTTTTTTTTAAATAGCCCATTTTATTGGAAAACAATGAGTGCAAGATAAGAAACATTTTAAATCCTTATACATACATTTCATTTAGTCAGATTAGCACTAACATATCAATGGACTCAAAGCTAAAGAGATAAAGGACAAGCCACAAAACACTGATTTTGATTTCATGGGGTCCGTAAGAGTGAATATGACTGAGAATATATCAGAGATGAAGATAACTGTTATAGAAAAAATGTAGGATACTTGGAGAATAGTTTTATACGGTCGTGGATGTAAACAAATGGCCATGAAATATATAAAGATGATCTGTGAATAGCAGTGATGTGTGACTCAATGACTCAGATTTTCTAAAAGCACAAAGTAATGCTGTATATTTATTTATTTTTTAAATGTGTGAAAATTAGACATAATCATTATTGCTGATGTTTAGCGTACTTCACACATCACTTCATGATATTTGCACGGAAAAATTGCTGTCAGGTTTATCAGACTCACATGAAGATGAAAGTGATTTATTGTCATTTTCAGTAGGAGTGAAAATCAGCTCATATTTGACCTCTAAATACTAAGGAGGAAAAAAATAAGAAATTGTATTTGCATTCTACTTTTAGGAGCATTAAGATTTTTGCATATTTGCAAAAATATAGTAAATCATTATTGTAATGCATTTTTTAATTTAAACTAGCAAAAAGGTTGTAGAATAAACACTATCCTGGTATGTAAATCAAAATCATAATTATATATATATATATATATATATATAGAGAGAGAGAGAGAGAGAGAGACTTACAGTAATGAAAAAAGTAATGAAGTAATGAAAAAAGAAAAAAATAAGAAATTAAATTTGCATTCTACTTTTAGGAGCATTAAGATTTGCTATTTTCATATATATATATATATATATGCTGAATTATATATATATATATATATATATATATATAAATTAATTATTATATATTATTATATATAATAATTAATTAATATATATATATAAACTTCAGCCTATTTATACATATGCATATATATATATATATATATATATACACACACATATATAAATTATTTCTTCCTTTTGATTTTGAGGTAAAATGTGACCTGTTCATGTTCACTCATTTACCGTCAGGTTTTTTCATCACTCAGATAATCTGTTGTGCTGCTACACAATGACGTACCTCACTCAGTGAACCAACTCTACTGTAAAAACAATCGATCAGCAGAGATATTTTTCATTTGTATTGATCTTTTTGCCTTAAGTTTCTCTGTTCAGGGACGTGTGTGTTGGGCGCTTGTCATTACAGATGTTCATGTTTATCTGATACAGTATATTCCATAGATGTGTGTGTGTGTGTGTGTGTGTGAATGAGTGTGTACAGATGTGCTCTTCTACCAGCAGCCAAACTTTTGTATGGTGTCCCAAACTTTTAGCACTTGTTAGATTTGATGTGATTGTAGTAACCTGCTAAAACATGTGTAATTCAGAGCGACTGGATGAAGTGCCAGTGTCATCAACACTAACTCCCCCATCATATGCCATATGATCTCTCTCTGTATGTATTGCTGTTTTATGCCCTGTAACATTAGCTTACATTGAATGATGCTGTATGTAGCTCACAATATAACAATATCTACAAATGTTGGACGTGTGAATTGTAAAAACTGATTGATGTATTCGGCTCACAGCCTCAGTGACACGAACTACAGAAAACATTAGACACAAAAGATTTGTTGAAATTGTATTGGAAACCTATATATTTTTATTGTACTCTGTGAAACTATATAGTATGTTGTCAGAATACTGCGTGCTGCACATGATATAATCTGTATTATAATATTTAATAAATGTATGTGTTGACTGTTTTTTGTGATGCATCATGTTTTACTTAACTGGTAGGAAAATATACATATATAATGTACATAATGTAAATAAAAAAGTGCCTTTGTACAGACAATATTAGAAACATAAAATATACAACATTTAATAACCAACCTATAATGAAACGCTGATTATGATACAAACATCACAAAAAAACTCTTCAGTAAATACTGACGTTCAGCATGTTCCATTAACTATTTTTATATTTTATTTATTATTTATGTGAAAAATGAAATGATTCTGCTTCTTCAGTAAATATTGACCTTCAGCACTTTACTAATTTTATTTATTTTTGTATTTATTTATATATTTATTTTCTTTATTTTTATGAAGAATGAAATATACTTCCACTTCTTCCGTAAATCCTGACCTTCAGCACTACTAATTTTATTAACTATTTTTATTTATTAACTGTTCCGAAGAATGACACGGTTACTCATTCTTCAGTAAATATTGACCTTCAGCACTTTGCCATTTTTATTTATTTGTGTATTTATTTATGTATTTATTTTCTTTATTTTTCTGAAAAATGAAATAGTTGTACTTCAGTAAATATTGACCTTCACTTTGCTATTTTTTGATTAACTATTTTTCTATTTTATTTATTTGCTAATTTTGTGGAGAATGAAACGGTTTTAAGTCTTCAGTAGAACTTGTAGAATCTTCTTTTCTATTTTATAGAGTGAAATGGTTTTGTAAAAAGATTTAAAGATGAATCACGCCGTTATTGATTAAAAGAGAACTGTCTAAAACCATTTCTGCAATAATATTTCATTATTTTGTCTTTATTTTATTAATATTTCATATTTATTTTATTAATATTTCATTGCTATTTTTTTATTTTATTTTATATTTATTTTATTTATTATATATTTATTTTATTTTATAACCGACTCCTGTGTTGTCCTTGAAGACTTTTATTGCGCGTCTGCTGGTGTGACGTCATCATCGCGCGCGCGCCACTCGAGACCCCGTCCTATCGCAAAGTCAAGGGAGATCGCGGAAAAGCAGCGACATCTCCTCTGACAGAGCACATTACAGTCGTCAGCTGTGGTTTCTCAGCGGCCGGTGAAGATGAACAGCGTCGGCGAGGGCTGCACGGAGCTCAAGCGCGAGTACGACCAGTGTTTTAACCGCTGGTTCGCCGAGAAGTTCCTGAAAGGAGACCGCAGCGCAGATCCGTGCAGCGAGCTGTTCCTCAAGTACCACACGTGTGTTCAGGTACATGATGTAGAGCTGTGTCAAAGCCAGCAGGTCCAGGGTCAGTCTGTGTAAATGTGCTCTGATGTGTTTTGACAGAAAGCCATCAAGGAGAAGGACATCCCTGTGGAAGGTGTGGAGTTCATGGGCCCGAACAGAGAGAAACCAGACAGCTGACGGCCTGATGTTCGCCTGCACGTGACCGGATGTTGTTTTATTTGAACCAGGACAGATGTGCTTCCTTCATCAGGACACACACAGACTGCATCGCTCACCTTTTGATGGACACACACTGTTGAGACTAAACTGTACATTGCTTATTAAATATGGATTGTGTGTGATGTTTGAGCCGTCAGCATCACTGAGGCTTCTTATACGATGCATGTGTGCGTTAAAATGAAAAAGCTCTGGGTTGCAGGAGCAGCTGAAGATGTTTGTGAATGTTGTTGGGAGTGAGCGCATTATTTTTACTCTCGTTGTTATTTTTTAATTGCAAGCCAACTATGAAAATAATTGTTTCATGTCTGTCCAGGTGCTCTCAAGGACTTGAACTCTGGTACCGATTTGTTTTTGAGTGTAGTTAAATTAAAATTAATTAAATGAAGAATGTAAATGGATTTCAGGTAGTGATGTATGGGAGAAACTAAGCTTTTTTTAATCTCTGAACCAATTAATTTGCTATATATATATATATATATATATATATATATATATAATAAAATAAAATAAATATTAGTATTAGAGCAAATTAATTGCTTCAGTTGAATCGGATTCAAAAAGGTTTGTTGTATATTTACATGTAAATAAATATATGTATATATATATACACATGTATGTATATATGTATGTATGTATATACACATGTATGTATATGTATATATGTATGTATATGTATATATATATACACATGTGTATATATGTATATATATATGTATGTAAATAATATATGTAAATATATAAATAATCTGACTGTTAAATTATTTTTTATAATATAAAGACAAAACATAGTAATTTAGTAATTATGTCAGAAAAATTGACTAGCATGATATCCAAAAATTTGCAGTTGTGACTTAAAAAAAAAAGCCAAGTAGCCTAAAATAAAAATTAATAAATAGATGAACAATGTACTGAATTCGAATATTTGAGTTGTGATCAAGAAAAATAAGTATTAATACAAATTCTGCCATCTATTTTTTTTTTCTGAGAGAAAAACTTCAACAAAATATGAGGAGAAGCTGAGCTCATAAATATTAATTATATAACCGACGATCGGCCCGTAGCCCTCCCTGATTGGCTGAAACTTAAACACGTCTTCTTGACTCATGAATATACATTTCGCGCGTCTGCAAATCTCGTAGTAAATTTTGTCCTCCGTTTTAAAAGTTGAGAAATTGAGTTTTTTTACTACATACGTGATTGTATGTTTAGCTGTATTATTTTTTATGCGCATTTAGCATCATTCTTCCCATACATATTATGTTTCAGCCAGCAGACAGCAGTATTTCACCAGTTCCCTGAATGAAGTCAGTTCTTCACCCTGAAATGATGGGAAACAAATCTCACCTGAGCTGTTTGTGCAAAATAACACGCAGTAGTGATCTGAAGCCAGTGATCACGTGATCATCAACTCGGAGGAGGAATCTGCCGCTGTTCCTGGCATGCACATTCACTCTTATAAAAGAGATCGGAAAAATGACATCACCTTGAGCTGAGAAAACACTGGCATGAGCCGGGCGTCTCTGCATAGATGTCAAATGACATAATTTGGATTGTTTTAGCCCTTCAAAGCACAAAAAAGTCCTATGAAATGTGACGCATTATGAAATTGACATCAGACATTGCTGTAAATTAGTTTTTCCTCTCACATTTAACTCAGTTTCATTGACAAATAAGGTAAACGATGTATAATGAAGATGAAAATGTAGTAAAATAAACAACTCGATCTATTCCGCTGTCAGTCTCTCAGCCTGTCCATCATCGTGACGTCAGTGCGTCAGTGCAGCGGAGAGAAGTTCCTCCAGCGAGTGTTAAAGGGGCGGAAGTCAGTCAGACTGCGGCTGGAGTTTCTAAAGTCGTTTGCTGTCTCTTTCTCACTCGCAGTTTGACTCCACAGCGGCTCCACAGCACCTCAGAGGTGAGTGACATGAACACGCGTGTCTATGCGCTTTAAAATGCGCGTTCTCGGGACTTTACGTGGGCGCGAGACGAGACGCGATTCGCGCGAAAAAAAAAAATCCTTAATACGATTTATTTTAAAGTTCTCGTTATTAAGATGATTTATAACGTGAAAATATAATATCGGGAAAATATAAATAAGTAAAACACAACGTGTATGTATTAAGGTAATTTTCACTAGTGGTTGACGGTTAACTTTTGAATCAAGTTTGTCTGTTGGTGTTTTTTTCGCGCTTTGTCAGTTTTGAAAGGTGAAGCGGTTTGTGATTGACGCAACGAGGAAGTGCTTTTGCTCTCAACAGGGTGCGTCAAAATAAGTAGCCTAGATTTACAGTTATTTCAGCACTGGGATGTGCTTCAACACTCTTTAAGTGAGAAAAGTTAACACGTAACGTGAAAAGAGTGTAAAACGTGTGATGTTGTTTATGTGTGCTTCACTTTAGCAGTTGAAGTCCGAGTTTGATGTAGTTTTTCTGCTCTAAAACTGCTCTCAACCGGCGAATTTTGACCCCCTGCCAAATTATCACCCTCTCCTTGAAGTCGCTACCAGATTACCTAATCCTAACCCCTTCCTCACACCCTCTAAATTTACCAACACGAGGGTATAATAATCTGTCAGGGGGTCGAAGACATTTGAGGCATGAGACTGACCCCTTTTAAGCGAATAACAATTATGTTAAGAGTTTAAATGCACCATGAACATAACTTAATGTCTTTTTGTTGGTTCCAGATGACTAACCGGTCAGTGACCTTGTGTTGAAAGTTAGTACTATACTATATTTTGTTCTGAAATTGCCCCCCGAAGTGAGCTAAATTTGATGAAATCTACTTTAGGGACGTCTGGGGAAGTGCTAGATCAGAAATGGGATCTTTCCCAGAATATAGGTGCGATAGGAACACACCGCCAACCCCCCCGCCAAACTGACCCATGTGATAGACAGGATTGAGACGTGATCCAGCACGCCTGAACAGAACCCCGGCCGGGTGCGGCTCCGTGTCTCCCGTCTGCAGGTGAAGTCTGTAAGAATTTCTCCATTGGGATTCTTTAATAATAAGTCGGTTGGAGTCTAGTAAAACACAAGGACGTTTTGTCCAGGTGCATAAGAGGACCAATGAAACTCGCCGTGAAGGATAACCATTGGTTGGTCAGCGTTTACAAAGCACACCTGTGTTTTACAGGGAAGCTCAGAATGCTTTCGCAGCTGACTAAGCAACCGAGCGGCGACTGAGAATGTGTTTACAGATCAGTTTGGACGTTTCTAGGTTCAGAGCTCAGTGGCTAAACATTAAACTGTCACATGTTGCATTGAAAGTCCAGCCTTGTTGGTGTAATAAATTCCTAAATTACCACCTAAGGATCGGTAGCTCAACCCTGTCTACACGTGCAGTGATTTAACGGCTGTCGGATGCGTGTTATTTTAGTGCTTGGATGGATTAGGTAATTCCTCAATTAAGTGGAACTTTCTATAAACTAGTGAGTTCTGCTGTTTCTGGCCAATATGATGTTTGGCTTTGATGTTAAGCTAATATTCACTCTTAAAAATAAAGTTTCTTTATTGGCGTCCATGAAGAACCTTTAACATCCATGGAACTTTTCCAAGGTTAAGTTTTTTTTTTTAAAGTCTTCTTTAGAGTAAGAAAAAAATTGGATCCTAACATGGTGCTCATATGAAGCATGTGTTGGGAGTCTGAAATGTACAGTTACTTCATTTCACTAAATAAAATGTTTTGCTGTGTTTTTATTGGCTGGTTGGACGCACCAGGCTGTCCGTTTTTCCAGGCCGTGCCTTTGGCATCACGTCGAGCCTGGCACCGTTCGCACCGTAAGAAAACCAACCGTGACTGACGGATCAGTGGAAAGCCGCGTTGGTGTTCTAACAGTTTTAGTTCATGTGGTGACGGACGTATTGTGCCGTCTATTTCAGTGGAGTTATGGGACGGATTCTAATGTGTTGTCTTAAGGTTAAAGGGATAGTTCACCCAAAAATGAAAATTAACCCATGATTTACTCGCCCTCAAGCCATCTTGATAATGGGAGTGAATGGGGCTCAAGATTCTGAAATACAAAAAAATACAGCATAAAAGTAACCCATACGGGTCCAGGGGGTTAATAAAGCCCTTCTTAAGTGAAGTAATGGATATTTTTCTTACAAAAACCAATATGTAAAACGTTCTAAACTAAAACTTCACTCTTTCGGAGTAAGTCAACTTGCATAGACCGTCTGCCGGAAGAGTTTTTTTTATTTATAAAGTTTTAAAAGTGGATATTTTTCTTACAAAAACGCTTCGCTTCGCTTCAGAAGGCCTTTATTAAACCCCTGGAGCAGTGTGGAGTACTTTTATGATGGATGGATGCACTTTTATGGACTTAAAAATCATGAGCGCCATTCACTACCATTATGAAGCTGGCTATTTAAAAAAAAAAAAAAAATGACTTCACTTGTGTTTGTCTGAAAGAAGATGGTGTCGGTGAGTAAATCATGGGATAATATTCATTTTTTTGGGTGAACTTGGTGGTTTTGTACCTCTCTGGTCTTGTTTTGAGCTCAAAAGTAACCAACTGCTAATATTATGCACCTGAAATGGTTTAATGGATGTAATTGTAAATTTTTTCGGACTCATTTCATCTTGAAACAGGAAGAGCGAGACGTATCAGAAGGATTTCTGGGTGTCATTCAGTAGTAACTGCTTGGATTATTTCATATTCGTTCTCACAGTAGATCTTCTCACGAAATTGACGATATGTGCGTGCGCACATGAATTTGTTCTTAACCTCGTGCAAATATTAAAAGATTAGTTCACTCGTGAATTCAAATGTCCTGATAATTCCCTCTCCTCCATGTCATCCAAGATGTTCATGTCTTTCTTTCTTCAGTGGAAAATAAATGAAAGAAAACATTCCAGGATTTTTCTCCATATAGTGGACTTCAATGGGGTTCAACAGGTTGAAGGTCCAAATGTCAGTTTCAGTGCAGCTTCAAAGGATCTACATGATCCCAGACGAGGAATAAGAGTCTGATCTAGAGAAACCATCGCACATTTTTATAAAAAAACAAAACAAAACATTATATACTTTTTAACCACAAATGCTCGTCTTGCACTGCTCTGATGCTCCAAACATTACGTCATCACGCTGGAAAGGTCACATGATGTAGGACGAAGTCCCGATCCAGTGTTTACAAAGCAAACATGCAAAGATTAAGTCAAACGGCTTTTTAGTACAAAGTTCCATGATTTGTGGCGCACAATTAGTGAATGAGATCTAATTGCCTTTTAGTTCATGTCGCGGCGCAGCAAGTCCGTCATTAATTAAAGCGATGGATGTTCTTCACTCTAAAGAGCGTTTTAATGGCCAAAAAACACCCTGTTATTCTAACTCTGTTTGGGTCACAATACTATTGATCTAGATTAGATGCGATGAGTAATTGCAGCCGTTATGAAACACACAGCTCTAGTGACTTCAGGCGTGGAAAATCGTTTCATTCTTTCTATTCAGGATGTTCTCAATAGATGTTGTTCTCTATAACCGCACCCTTCGTGCTTCCAGAGGATCGTTGCATCAGCTTCATTGACTCATTCAATAGTCACATAGATAACATGATGCACATTCGTCTTTGAGGTTCATCTTCTCATTTCCATGCAATCATTAAACAGATGGCCGGTAATGCTAATATTGGCATTATGGTGCAACTACTTCACCTGTTTAGCATCATTTTGGCTTTGTTGTCATCCCATATGTCCAATTTATAACGGGGCATGGAAAATCCACAGCATGATATAAATAAGCATGTCCGAGTGTTATGAACGAGATCTGATTTGAGGGTGTGGAATGAACCAGGTCAGTTTGAAATGAAGTATTTTCCACAATGTAGTCGCTCTCAGTCTTTAAAAGGCAGGAGAGCAGGTGAATGACGTTGGTTTTAACTTCTAAAAGCGTCCCGGTTGTGGCCGTGGGACATTCCTGGGCGAGACCCCCGGAGTCTAATCCGTTCCTCTGGAATGTTTCTATTTGGCTTGTGCGGGATTTTACTAGGGTTTTACCTCAACAACAACTGCAGCGCTCACCCGTAAGCTCTTAAAATACTTGCCTGTGCACAACAAGAGATATAAATAGAGATTGCTCTTTTGTTTTATCTGTACTCCTGAGATAAATTTGGACTACCATCTTGTCCCCGGATTTACTTAGAAACCTGTAACATTTTCCAGTTCACTCAATTGACCCTTCGCAAAGACCCGCCCCCTTTAGTTACTGTTGCTATGTCCGCTCTCACGCCACACATCATGTTCTCACAAAGTGAAAAATGCATCAATGACACTGACAACGTATGAAACCGTTTCACATTTAATATATTGTAATTTTTTAAAGAAGTTTAATCAATAAATAGCGTCTAGTGTGTCTTTAATGTGTCGTGACAGATCGCTGAAGCTCCTCGTGAACCGATCATCTCTTCATACTAGTTCATTTATAGCATCAAATAAACATGAATGAACATCAGAAGGAATGTTGTTTCAAGCGTGGAAAGACGTGAGGACACACAATTTAACAAGTTCAAGTTCACCAACGTTAATCTACTAACTCCCCTGACTGCTTTGACAGACAAAATGGCGGATTTGGGGTTATGATTGGTCAGATCGCCTGTCAATCAAACTGTTTGCGACGCGTCAATTGCACGGGTACATCTGTGCCGTTCTCAATTTATCTATTAAAGGCAAATATTGTCTTTTTGTGTACATGTGTATGTGTATATATACAGTTTACTTATTCACTTAAATGCATGTGATTGTGTTCATTAATATAAATGGTTTATTTGCTCGTTTATATTATACTTTGTGTATATATAAAAATAAGCAAGCAAACAAGTAAATGTATATATTTTTTTTATTTATTTATTTGATTGTTTGCATTGTTCATATTTGTTTGTTTGTATATTTATATACACAAGACATGGATATTAAGAGTTCAGATGCAAAAGGCAGTAAACGGCACCAAAAATGAGAAATATGGAGCGAATGTTCTCCACACATATTATACATTCATCAAATATTTTCGCTTCAAATGCACTAAATCCAAGTGTCAGTTCGTTCAGAAATACCACTAAACGCCACTTCGCTTTATCGGCAAAAGCCTACAAGTCCACAGAAGAACCGCAAATCGAATCATGATTTCAAGACGAATGACGGCATTCGTATGAGCCGGATTTCAATTGCTGAGCTGCAAGTGTTAAACATGTTTTGTCCATTGATTTTGCAAAAAAAGCACACATGGACTTTGCAGCAAAATACAATCAAATTTGTTAAATACCAATGATTTGACTAAAGTCACAAGTGCCTTATTATTGACTAATAACCTTTTCATTGCCTTTTTAAAGTGAAATTACTAAACCTAAACATAGGAGCCTGGTAAAAATGCTAATTTCAAAGAAAATTTGTCAGACGGACTTAGAAGTTTTTGCAACCGAACTCTTCATATTAACTGAATTTGATGCTTCCGAGATATGGAGTTTGTCCAAAGTTGCAGAAGGACGTGTTTAGGTGTCAGTAGATCATGTTTTGTCTCCTGCTGTAACAACAATAACAACTCTGGGTTTTCAGGCTGTGAATTGGACTTTAGTACTCGGTCTCCCAGTGACAGTGACCCGGCCCACCATGAGCAGCAGCTACAGCGTGTCCTTGATCGGACCCTCCCCCTGGGGCTTCAGACTTCAGGGTGGCAAGGACTTCTGCATGCCTCTCACCATCTCCAAAGTGAGTGTCACCTTTACATGTCATGCAAACTTTAAATGGCCCTTTAAATGTCAATAATAAGTGCATGAGAGACATATTGTTCTTTTTTGATCTGTGCATTCTCAGCATGTTGACTAGCGAGTGCTAGGCTGTTGGGTGATGATACGGGATGGCGCGATGACAGGGACTCTATTCTGTTGCTCATACATGCTTAGAGAGCTGTTGGAGTCGTCCCTGTTTCTCTCTCTCTCTATACCTGTAGTCTATCCTGTCGTCAGTGTTTATTTCTTAAACTTATCCTCTATAAACAGTGCTTGTATTCATATTTTTTTAGCAGCGTCTCAGGTGATGCATGGAGGGAGACTTACGTAAAATGTTTTCTTAATACATGTTCGGGGTCTAATTGTGAATGATTCAACAGTGCAAAGCAGTGTTGTTTACTTTATAATTTATTTATTTTGGCTATTGACTAGAGCTGCATGATTAATCGTTAAAACGAACGCGTTTAATTGCTAAATGACAACGATTCAGCTCTGTCTTTTAAAACTTTTGACAAGTAGGATCACAGCGAACATTCAGATCTGCGTTCTGACCCAGAGAAAGCAGTTGTCATGTATAGATATCAAACGGCATTTGCAAGCAGTCTTCAATCACACAGTATCGTTATTTTTGTCTTAAAACAATTCAGATTATCACAGAAGTACTGGGATAAAAGTTAGTAGTTCGAATGTAAACGCTGATGTCTATGGTAGTGATCAAAATAGAGTAAATTGCCTTTTGAAAATAACTTGGCACTTCAAATAAAGATTGTCAATGACATCACTACACCAGTAGGTGGCGACAAGTGACTGTTAAATTTATTTGTTATTGAATCATTCATTTAAGAGATTCGTTCAAGAATTCATCCAGTATTGAAACAAGTGAAGTCTTTATGAGTGAGTCATTGAATCATTCACTCAATCCGATTTTTTTTTTTTTTTTTTTTTTTAATTAACTCAAATTAATTAAACTGCAGCAATTAATATTTTGTCAGAACCTCTAGTAACTTGCATGTTATTTTGTTTAGTTGTCAATTTAGAATCGTGTGAGAATCGCAATCTTTATTTTAAACAAAGTTGATTTCTTAATTTATTAACTCGATGCGAACGATCAGGTCTGGCTGTATTCATCTCATTGGTCCAATAAATTTTTAATGGATAATATTGTGTGTATTAATTTTTACCTTTTAACAAAAACAATGTGTAAATGTGCTTTTTTCTCTTATTCAGTGTCCCTATGATTGGATTACTTGGAAAAAAATCCAGATTTTGCTTTTTTTCCCCTTACATTTTACAAAATTTACATATTGACAAAAATCAAAGAGCTCTTCATCAACTAACATCTTAGTCATTTTATTCACTAGATTAACACTTCTAACACACTGGCTGACATCACAAAGCAATGTAAACATTTCTTAGGTCTGACTGTACACATTTCAATAACGCGTTGAATGAAACAGAGGTGTAAAACCTTACTGGAAGGTAAAACCGAGAATCGTCCACATAACAGTGATATGAAATGTTGTATTTCTGAAAAATGTGGGCCAAGGGAAGCATATGAAGGGAAAACGATAAAGGTCCCAAAATAGATCCCTTGGGCACACCACACAAGACCAGTGCAGATGATGAGGAAAAAATTTCCTATAGATGCAGAAAAAGTCCTCTTTTTCAAGGTAGGAAGCAAACCATTGTCGTACGTTGTTTTGTTGACTAGATTAACACTTCTAACACGCTATTGGCAATGCAAACATTTATTCTCCTTTCTGTTCCCATCAATTCGAGCCCTGGCCGACAGTTTTTATTTTTACTACATGTACTATTTCACTTGAAACACGTCACTTTATGGGTTTAAAATGAGTTGGATGTTGACTTAAATTTTAAAATATCACAAGGATATTACTTTTAATATAGCACATTAGAGGCTGTATTACCAATGGATTTGCACCAGGAAAAACAGGCATCTGTTTGCGGCCACAGGAAATGCATATAAAGTCCAAGTAAGACACAAAGTTAATGCGTTTGGTTGCCGGATATATTATTTGCCAAGAAAACCTCACACATCAGTTCTGCTTAAACGCAGGCCATCTGGCTCATTTATTTAGCTTATTTCCCATTGATCTTCATGTCCGTGAACGGCCCCCAAATGCAGGTCTCTCACCTGGCTTCCACATGCAACGCTGG
Organism: Zacco platypus; assembly: GCA_038088235.1. Lineage (NCBI taxonomy): Eukaryota > Metazoa > Chordata > Actinopteri > Cypriniformes > Xenocyprididae > Zacco > Zacco platypus. The sequence goes on from CM076086.1 coordinate 20,249,331, forward strand.
CCTCAGAGGAACGTTATGTATCATCTGCGATGGAGATGAATCCGTAGCACAGGAGCTCTCGTGCGCCAGCTGCACTCTTAACACTCAAGCGGAGACTTTAAACCCCAGGAATATCAGTCTGGAAACACTGCGACCATAAATCTGAGCTCAGATTTGGCAGTCGGCACTGGCTGGCGTGCTTTAAGTGAGGAGATGCTGGCATGGCTTTTCTCAAGCCGTACGCTGATGAATGCTTAAGTGTAGTAACCGTATTTCTGTTGTTTGCTCATGGGTGATTTGGTACTGCTCTGCTTTGACCTGCTGTTCTGCACATCCAGGGCTCAATCGTGTGTAATGGATAGTGACAGGAGCGGAAACTGTGGGATGTTGAGATATCGGGATCTATATGTCTCTTGTTATCTGCTGCTTCGCCACAAAGGCGGGCCTTTTATGGGATTGCGGCTTGGCTGTCCACTGGGCAACGAGTGGAAAGAGTGGCCTCGCATGCCATGTACACGTCACTGCGTAATGAGAGAAGAGAAAAAGAGTAAGTCCTGGGGTGGATTGAGAATTGAGCGGGCCGAGTTAAAGCTCACTCACTCAAAAAGGATCTTTCTGTCATCATTTACTCACAAGATATTATGGAAATGGTTGTCTAACTATTTTCAAAGTTTTTTTTTTTTTAAAACAATAATTTGTCATATTCATTAATTTTTAGAATTTTTTTTAACTTAAATTAAATATTTAAAAAATGTTATATACACAGTTCAAAAGTTTGAGGTTAGTAAGAATGTATTAAGTTGACAAAATACTTGTATTTAAAATTAATGCTGTTCTTTTGAACTTTTTATTCATCAAAGAATCCTGAAAAAAAAACTCAACAGTTTCCACAAAAATATGAATTCGTTTTCAACATTTGATAATAATATGAAATAAAAGTAAGCATTATAAAACAATAAAATAAACCAAATAAAATATAAAATAATGTAAAATAAAATAAAAATAAGCAATATAAAACATGTTTCTTGAGCATCAAATCATATTTGAATAATTTCTGAAGGATCATGTGAGACTAAAGACTGGAGTAATGATGCTGAAAATTCATGGTCACAGGAATAAATTACATTTTACAACATAAAACGGCTATATTATATTGCAAAAAAATTTCACTGTTTACTGTATTTTTTTGATCAAATAAATTCAGCCTTAGTGACTTTCAAAAATATTTCAAAATCTTACAGACCCCACACTTTTGAACGGTAGTGTATTAATGTAAATGTTACAAAATGTAGCACAAACAAGAAATATTGGGCCAGATTTCGAGCAAACACTCTTGGCATTAAAAATCTACTGTCAGGATTTACTATGAGAAACTAGTGCTGAAAAGGCGTGGACAGGGTTATTTTTCCGGCCAACCTTTTTGCAAATGCATTTGTATGAGTTTCCCTTTCGGACTCAGTATTTATGGGAGGAGAGTTTTTAAATCAAAAACGCAACGTGATTTACTAAGGTTTGCGCTAGTCAATTTACTGGTATTTGCGCCATTATTTAGCACCCCAAAAAAGCATGTCTTAAACCATATTGCACCTGTGTTGTTAGTAGACAACATACACCTGGTTATCATTGGATTTGGTTGTTTACCACCATATGCAAACTTGCGCTGCGCTTGATGAACAGTATGGAAATGATCTGGTTGTGTCTGCAGCTACTGAACAGTTAAAAAAATGCTTATTCGGCTCAGATACGATCCTTCAGTTCGGCTCGCAACATCCCTACAATAAACATTTCACAAGTAATTTTACTAACGCCGCGCTTTGAACGCTCTTGCCCAGCTGTGATAAGCACGATGGATGTATTAATTGCTCCTGGATGTTTTCAGAAGGGCTGCGCAGATGTTAGCTGAGGCTAATCTAACCGACTGAAGTGGTCTTGTGCCTCATCCGCCCGTAGGACACGTGGTACCGTGCGAGCAGGACCGTGATGCTTTTACAGAAAGGCTCCTCTGGGAGATAATGGCTCTTCCTGTCAGAGGAAGTTATTTATACTCTCCGGGCAGCTGAGAGCGGGGGAGATGGAGGGACTGACACCAGCAGCGGAAAACTCTGGAACCAGATCTGTATTATCCCTTATTTGGTCTGGTCGCATTAAACTTTTCAGCTGTGGGGCGAAATTATCTCTGGTTTTTTTTTGATTCATAAAGAAAATTCTCCTCTCACATTCTCCATTCTCGGCGCTGGATTGAGTCATGCCAGCCGGCTGATCGTTGCAGCCACACCCTGGATGTGTCGAGGCCTGAAACACATGCCACAGTCGCACAAACCCACTTTACGAGAGTGACGGCGAGCCAAAACTGCTGCTTGAGTTTCGTACGGATGTCATAAATGCTTTCGCCGCAAATCGTATAAGCACATCTGGTCTTGCTTAAGAGTATTGAGTAACTTTTTTTTGCCGTTATGACACTGACTCGTTGAATGTTATCACTGGTGAATGTTTTTTTTAATTCAGTTAAATTTTTTTTTTCCATCAGGCATTCATTCTTATTTATTTTAAGCATTTCACAACAATACAATGCGAAAAAAACATACTGAAAATGTCATCTGCATTTTATAGATTCAAAAATATACAAATACCTGAAATAAGACAAAATTATTTCTAAAGTTAAATTATAGTATGGGGTATCATAATTCTGAACATGCTCTGATATTAATGTATGATGTACTTCAATTTATTCAAATAGAATTATTTTATTTATTTATATTTGTTCATTAACTGAAATAAAATCTCTTATTGAAGTACTGAAGTCAACTTGAACTTAATAAAAGCTAAACTGACATATATAAAATGACAAACACGCACAACAAAATTACAAAAACAGAAAATATAAAAATAAAATCTAATTCAAAATATTAACCATTATAATTAAAAATATAGCTGCAATTACAGGCTCAAGCAGAATAAGGGCAGAAAAGGTTAGGATGAAGCCGTTTAAATTACATCAGTTAAAGCACTTATAACATAATAACATGGTTTATAACTTCTGAACGCTAGGTGGCGCTATGACGAAACTCTGCATGCATCCTCAAGTCATGCCTGTGATGACATGTACCAAGTTTCGTGTCAATACAAAACTTTTTCAATATAGCCGCGTATCCTTTTTGGCATGCTCACGGTCAAATTTGTTGACGCAGTATAAAACAACGGTTGGCGCTATCAAAAGTCTTTTTAATGGCTTTTTGTCATGAATGATCATGATCATGAATTTTGTACAAATTGGACAAATTTTGTAAGAGGATTTCGATAAAGTATGTTTTGGATAAAATTCAATATGGTGTACAGTAAAAATGGTAGAATATGGCAAATTTGGTATCGTAGGACTCGGCATAAGCCAACAAATCTAATGATGTACGTTAAATGACAATATGTTGAATTTTTCATATAAGCATTTTCATAAATTTCATTTTCAAAAAATCTTTTGACCACTAGGGTACGCTGGCCTAAAACTTTACAGGTCCTCTCAAAACATGGGCTCTGAATCATACAGTTTCGTAACAATACGTTCATGCATTCGAAAAACAGCATTTTATGACACAATTCAAAATGGCAGATGCCCAAAATGGCCGATTGAAGAAAATTGGATATCTTTCAACTCTGCGTGATTCAAGGAATCTAAGGAGACCATCCATGGTTTTAGGAAAAGGTAAAAGTTATAAGCAAAAACACAGTGGCGCAGGGACGATACTGTGCATGTATCCCCAAGTCATGCCTGTAATGACGTATACCAAGTCTGGTGTCAATACACCAAATCATTGGATACAGCATCAAATCCATTTTTGCATGCTCGCCGTAAAATTCGATGACGCACTATACGAAAATAGATTTGCCGATTTTTAAAGCAAATCTTTTAATAAGTTTAGTGCGAGTAGACCAAATTGGACAAACGTAGAGACTCCAAATTTGCTATGGCAACATAATTTTTTATTTATTAAGTTATTTTTTTTGTTTTTGAAATATATCAAATGTGAAAATCTTTAAATATAATCCATCTGCCCTTTCCGACCGTACTGCGGGTTATCACGGGAATATTGGCTACGGTTCCGTGTATCTTTGAGTTCCATAGAGCGGTGTGACTTACACTAGAAAAAGAGATTCAGCGTTTGATTTATTGCCCATCAGGAACATAAAAGCTAAAGGCGTGGGGCCATAAAACAGTATAACTTAGTCGCTGTCAACTCGAGTAACATGACTCTCATGTGTAGGACTTCTTAAAGAATTAAAGTCTGACAGTGAATCTCGTTGTGAAAGTCAAACCTTCTCGCAGATTTTCAGAAGTGGTTAATGGATGTTCGCTTGATTTGTCCTGCTATAAAGTGTGTACCGCCAACAAACTGAGCGCTGCCGGCTGGAGTCGGTCAGTCACTTTGCATCAGCGCTCTGATCCGGCCGGGACGCTGCCTCCGGTTTCCCAGCTTGCCTCTGTGTATTAAGGCCGATCCTTTGTCATCGGGAACCTGCTGTTAATCTCATCTCTTGGTGGATGTTGAGACGGCAGCTGCCAGTGTTGCTTTTGGAGCGACGGTGAAGTGTTGATATTGCCATGGTCACAGGCCAGACGCTGCACCACAGAGCCGCCTTTGTCTGGATCGGCTCTTTGAGAGATGAGTAAGGTCAGAACTGTACTCTATGCAAACGCACTCATGACTGTTTGTTCAAAACATTGCAAGCAATCAGTCCCGTTCTACATACTTGACATACTTTCTTGCGTTACTGTGGCTCAACACTTCAGAGGAATGAAGCTATAAACATGTTGAGAGTTTAAGTAAATGTAATTTGCTTCACTGTGACAATTGAACGACAAGTTTGATTGTTAGAACTATATAATTTTGGTATTTCAGTTCAAATATGGAGCAGTTTTTTGCCTCAATTTAAGTGAAAATGACTCTTTATTTTATTTACTTAATATTTAATTATTTTATATTTTTAATTTAACTATTGTATATTTATTTATTTATAATATTTGGTTCTTTTATAAATCTCTTTATATATTTAATTATTTTGTATTTATTCAATTATTTATGAATAAATAAATACAATAATTATTTTAGAATAATTATAAACCATTTTATAAAAAATCATTTTTGTATTTTTTTTATTTAATATTACAATTATTTGTTTAACGAGGATGAAAGTTTTTGAAATGTAATTTAATAAAATCACTTAATTAAATATTATATTTAGTGTATAGATGGATGCATATGTATTTACTGAACATTTATTGTTACAGTATAAACTCAATTTGTTTTTTAAATTTGATATCGCACTTGCATAGCTAGAAGTGTTTGAATTCATGTATTTGCATAAAGTGTGTTTCGAATCTTCGGCAGAAAGTCCTGAAGTCGTGTCTGATGTGTTGAGGAAGTGTTTTGTCATTTGATTTTGAGTGGATGTTTCTGATTATGTCCTTTGAAAAGATGAACCCTGGATCTGGAGCGTCCCGACAGCTTTATGTGCCGCAGCAGGTTGTAAAGCAGAGGTTTGTCTGAGTTTGATTTAACCGTATGGTGAGGGTGTAGATCAACTAAACCTCCAGACAAAACAGTTGTTCAGAATCTTTCAGAGCCTTAGTTCTGTGTGTAATTGTTTCCGTTAATAAGGAAAACTAGGGAGTCTGCTTTTAATAACAGATGGGCTTTAGGAGATTTTTCTAAATGCATCCGAGACCCAATCTATCAACATAAAATTTATTACGTTCTTTCCTCTCATTCTTAGACAAAACACTTACGCTCTATTTTAAGAGCCCTAGAAGAATGTCTGCGTGAAGGATTTACTCAGCGAGCGAATGCTGTGGGTGACGCTCCCATGATCCGATGATGCTCTTGTTTCCTCATAATATTTGCTTGTCCGTGGTCTCTCCGAGTCGTCTGACCTTCAGATGTGGGAGGGATCCGGCTTGACGTGGGGAACGGGATGGTTTATTTAAACTGATTTTAACCAAGGCTGTTAAAACATGATAGATAATGTGTGCAATGATAAGAATGGTTTGTCAGGGAGGGGAGTTTGTTATCTTTTACTGCTGTTTCACTTCAGAAGGAGCCAAAAATGATCTGAATGTAAGTCTCTCCATTCCTTAGTGTAGAGTTTCTGTGCATGAAAAAGCTTTGCAAAGTCCGGGCTCTTCTCTATATCCGCTTTTCTGAACCTCCTGAAATGCCTCCATCTTGTTTTCTACACAATATTCCTCATTTAAATATGCAGAATAAAGGGGCGTGGGCTGGTTGAGTTAGTTGAAACTGGTGGTTATGGTAAGGGGTGGGACATTTCCCAAACACCAATCACAACACGCTCCAGCCGGCCAATCAGAGCACATTGTGCTTTTCAGAAGGAGGGGCTTCATAGAGACGGGAACTAAACGGAGCGTTACTGACAGGCTCGGAAGAGAGGAGCTGAACAATGGAGAACATTCAATTGTAGTAGAGCTCAAAAACAACATCAAGACTTTGAAAAAAAGTTTTATTTTATTTCTTTAAAATAAAAGGTGTTTAACAAACTTATTCATTTGCTGTCTTTTTTGGATAATTGCACATAATTTGTTCAAATGGTCCCACAAGTGATAGTGATTGATTTGGTTTAAACAAGATTGAATCCTGACAATTACAAGTGATTTGTCGTCTGTAATTGTGACGTAGTGGTATTTGTCACTTCTTTGTAGAAATGGTTTTGTTTTCATCATCTCGTACATATCTCGATGTGAATGATTCACTAGCGTGAGCTGAATCGGTACACACACCGTGTCTTGGTAACATTAGCACGTTTAATCAGATACCAGCATTGTGAAATACATTCTTCATTATCGTTTAAGCATGTTGAATCAGATGCTACGGTCTATTCATGAGATTAACGGCTTTTGGCTTGTGTAGGTTTGCATGAGTTGATGCCAATGTAAAGAAAATCTTTGTTCCGAAACCTATTGAGCCGCCTAACTAGACGGCATCATCGACGCACTCCTTTGCCATCTTTTAGACCAATTGCATGTGTCGTTCACAGAGGGGCTATCCCAGAATGCATTGCACAAGCTCAATTAAGAGAAATGTTGATGATTACTATACTTTTTTTTTTCCAGTACATTTTCAGTTTTTTTTTCCCTCCAAAATATGAATTGTATTTGAATTGACATAGCAAACAAATTACATTTTGAATGTAAGGAGGTATAATTAAACTTAAGCAAGTGAAAACAAACTTTGAAAGTCGACTTCATAAAATATAGTTTAAAAGCTAACCTTGAAAGTTGAAAGCTAAAAATACTAAGGGTTGTTTGATTATGATTTCACTTTTGTAACTTTAGTTAGTGTGTAATGTTGCTGTTTGATCATAAACAACATCTGCAAAGTTACGACACTCAAAGTTCAATGCAAAGAGAGAGATTTTCTTTTACAGAAATCACTGGTAGGGACTACAACGAGCTTCTTCCTGGGTTTGTGACATCACAACCCCTAAGATTTACATAAACCCCACCCCCGAGAACACTCAACAAAGGGGGCGGGGCTATGTTGTGCTGCTTTAGAGAAGAGGAAGAGTTGTTGTAGTCGAGTGTTGTTGATGCCGTCATTTTACGCCGGACTGCTTCACAAACGAGGTTCGACTCAAGGAAAAAAGATGAACATGACGACACATGCTAGTGATGAGTTGATCAGAAACGTCTAAAAACGTTCAGAAACGTCTAAAAGTTGGAACTTCTTCCTGTGTCTCTCCATCAGTGTCGACTCCGGTTTGAACATTGTAAGGATGAACACTTTCCTCATTTTGTCTGCGTGAGATTCTCCAGCTTTGTTGTTGTTGAGCTGTTAAAGCTCCGCCCTCTTCTGGAGCAGCAGCTCATTTGCATTTAAAGGGACACACACAAAAAGGCGTGTTTTTGCTCACAGCCAAATAGAGGCAAATTTGACAAGCGATAATAAATGATCTGTGGGGGATTTTGAGCTGAAACAACAGAAACTTATATTACATCTTGTAAAAGGGGTATAATAGCTTCCCCTTTAAAAGGTGCCAATTCTTCCATTCAAATGAATTCAGTCTAATTATAAATGTTCTGATATTGAGTCACTTCTGTGGTTGTGTTCCAGTTTAGATGCTGATTTAGTATCTACTCACTAAACAACAAGGCATCTCACTAGGTTTTAATCCGAGGAAGAAAAACTAGGTGTTTTTTGAAGTTTGTTCCAGTCTTTCCAATCGCCTCATGCTCCTTTTTTGGTACCAGATATCATAACGCAACTGGCCTTTCACAATTCCGTTGTGTGTCGTTAACTACAGCACCAGACGGAAACGGATACCTTCTTCGGATTCTTCCACTGAAGTTTTGGTTCAGTCAAGAGTCTGTCTCGCCGGCCACTCGCCTCCCATCAGTGTCTAACCTCACAAAGCGGTCTGCTTTCTGTCAACTTGACATTTGATACTCACGCTGAACAAATATGCTCTAATTTTAGCCGTCTGCCAGTGTTGAGCGCTGTATTATTCCCTGATGGCTCTCTTTTAACCGCGCTCTGCTTTCTGCCGTACCCGTCACACACGGGAAGGGTTGGATTGGATTGTAGCTTTTGTAGCATGTGAACATACCGTATGGGTTTCACGTGTGTGTGTGTGTGTGTGTGTGTGTGTGAGGTAAGAGCAGGACGAGATTCCATTCAGAACAATAATCAAGCGTTACATAAGCAGGAGGCGTTTAAGAGAACAGGAAGATGAATGCTTTCCATTGGGCTTCATCAGCCTCAGATTTCCTTGGCTAATGTCTTTGATGAATAGCTCAAGGATTCCATGAAGGGTTTTGGTTTGAAAGTAGTGGTTTTGGTCTGGCACAGTCCCGCCTAACAGGCCTTATACTTAATGTGAAGGGTAAGATGGCTCGATTAAATGTTTAACCCTGTGTGAAGTCTGATATATATAAAATAATTTATACAAAATAACAAAACAAGTTTTCCAAATGAAGTCCTTAGCAATGCATATCCACTCACAAAAATAAATGTTCATATATTTGCTGTAGGAAATTTACAAAATATCTTCATGGAACATGATCTTTATTTCATATCCTAATGATTTTTGGCATAAAAAAATGATCATTTTTACCCATACAATGTATTGTCTGGTTTTGTGGTCCAGGCCATATGTTTTTTGTTGATGTTCAAGTAGCATATTAGATACATCAGGCTTTTATGGCTCATATATTCTGATATAGTGAGAATATGAAGGAAATAAACACGCAATTTTATTAAACTGAGCAAAAATATGCAATTTGCTGCAGATGCTGATATTTATATGGACAAGAAGTGATGAAATCCTGATGCTTGCAATGTAAATCAATGAGATCTTTATGACAATATAGCACATACTTGCATAAAATGCATATAAATTTCAATATCTGCCAATAATGTCTTAGTGAGATGACTAAGGTTATTATGGTTATTATAAGACTTTTTAGTTTTAAAGCATATAATGCAATACAATGATGATTGAGAGATGAACAAATGAACCTTCCTCAAAAGCCCGATGATCGTTATTGATGCTCGTGATTTTTCTAAAAAATGTCTGGATAATTAAGTAAACCTGCTTCATTTCAGTTGAAATATTACTAACAGTATCAAAGTTATTCTTGTGTTTACGTGATAAAAATCAGTAAAGATTTCACCACAAGACACACGTGAAGCATGAGCTGAAGGAGGACATTTGAACAATTATACTAAAAAACTTTTACTTGCTAATCAAGTCTAAACTATCAATCAGACAACAAAGACATTTTTCAGCAAAGTTTTGATCAATTTACAACCATCAGCATATCGGCTATTGCATGAAAAAGGTTGATATAACAAACCGATTGTTTATTAAAGGGACAATTCACCAAAAAATGAAAATTATCCCATGATTTAATCACCCTCAACTCAACATGATCAAAACGCTATATTAATGACAAAAATAAGAGTGCAAGTGAAAAATATCTCGATCAGAATCGGCCAATAATTGTTTGTTAAAATCGCTATCGGCCCCAAAGTGCATCCCTAGTATCAAATATGATACTGTAGGGATAAGAATGTACATTTAAAGGAGTAGTTAATCCCCAAACTAAGTCATTTTACACATAATTGTGTAATATACTGTATAGCTTTGTGAATGTACAATATACAGTGAATGAATATACAGTAGCTTTGTGATGGAAGTGGTTCTTATGTATGTTCTATATGTATTTAAACTTGGCACCAGGTCTGATTATCTGCGTGTGTGAGTGATATCAGGGAGATTTCATACAAAGCTATCGTATGTCTTCAGAAGAGTTGATTGGTCCACGTTTATGGGGCCTTTTTGGAGGTCTTGACTGCATACATCATCATCCCCATTACCATCTACTGCTTTAGTCCTCGTTTCCCACTGAACATGAACCTTGCATGTCCTGCTCCAGTTGTATCCAGGGTTTAGCGGTCTGTCCGGGCGTGTTGTCAGCTCTGTGGAGTTGGCGGATGGCGGTTAAGGCTCAGAATACTTCCAGCGAAAGGTTACTGCGGCTTTCGGCATATAAAAGTCAACAAAAGTACTGCGGCTTTGACTCGAGAGTGCGTAGATGTTTTGTGGCACTTTCTAACTTGTCATTTTTGGGAGCAAGAACATAGGGCTCAATTATTAAACCGACATTCACAGAAACCACATGGACTATTTTCAGTTCTCCGGCGTTCAGAGTTGCAATGAATGTTTGGAGCAGCAGAACAAACACTTACTTAATAGAAGAAACAATTCAATCATGTCCTGATGAGGGTATTTACAACATCTTTATTAAATGGGAAATGTAACTGTACAGGGTTTATGTGGTCTGGTTTAAAATATAGTAATAGATGGCTGTTTGAATTAAAATGAACCACTTCTGGACCACTGAATTCTTTAACAGTCGTCATTTGAAACGCATTTAATGCACAAAAACAAGATTCTTAACAGTCATTTGACATTTCCAGTGAACTCATTCAATTCATTCGACTCGAATTGCCCTGTATTTCATTAAAACAACGTTTAAATGGTATAGAGAGATTTTCATTGTCAGTCTGACTCCACAAGCATCTGAAATCACTGAAAACAAACCAAAGGCGAGATATAAAAAAAATGCAACAAAAGAGCTATTTATCTGAACATTTTGCACTAAAAATTTGTGCAGCGCTACTTATAATGTGCAGTTTTCATGCTCGTGGATGATCCGGATTTATATTGACTGAAGAATCTAGAGATTTTTTCCCAGAGACAAGATTTAATAGGTGATGCCTTGTGGTTGCTGTGTTATAAATGATTATTACATGTCCTTCTGGAATACTTAATTCTGCTTCATTCAGCAAACACAAAAATAAAAAGAGAGCCATAAAAATGCAGTAAACAAACACAAAAACACAGAGAAAGCCATAAAAATGTAGTAAACAAACACAAAAATACAAAGAAAGCAATAAAAATGCAGTAAACAAACACAAAAATACAAAGAAAGCAATAAAAATGCAGTAAACAAACACAAAAATGCAAAGAAAGCAATAAAAATGCCGTAAACAAACACAAAAATGCAAAGAAAGCAATAAAAATGCCGTAAACAAACACAAAAATGCAAAGAAAGCAATAAAAACGCAGGAAAAAAACTCATACTTTTGTTTAATGACACTAAACTGCCTGAATCAGGAAATTAAGGTGGTTTTAAAAGATACAGAAGTAGATTTGATCTCTTAATAACCTCAGAGCTCATGGTGAGGCTGCGCTCTGTTTTACAATGAAAATCTTTCACGCACACACTATTGAGAGACCTGAGGCGAAGCAACATCTTTCAATTTCAAAGGGAAAGTTCAACTGTTCTGACCTCTGACTCACTCAAATATTCAGCCAAGATGAAAGAGTCGGAGCAATCCAGCTTCTGCCGCTCAAGGTACTGATTCTGAGCTTTCTAATCATTTGGAAGTGAGCGAACGCTTTGATCCGATATAAAAAAGGACATTTACAGGAAAACTCCACTCTAAATCATGCTTTGACTGTCGTCCAGCCCATATTACCAAAGAAGGTTCTGACGGCTGAGAAGAACTGTTTAGCTGGATCATTCATATCGTCTGCATAAATAAATGTGAAGACTTATATCGCCGCAAAATATCATCGCACGGCTTTATATGTTGGACTTCATCCACATGCGTATCCTCATGTAACGCTATATGTAATATAGTGTTGGAGGGTTTGTGTTTGTTTAAACTAGAGTCTTTTTGAGGAGTAAAGAATCTTTTCTCACTCCGTTTAGTTCTTTATTAAATCATCACCTGAGTGTTTCAAAGCAGATTCACAGTGATAATTATCGCGACAAACATTATACACTTGTATTGGCAATAAAACTCCATTTTTCTATTTATATATTTTACTTTTTATTTTTTTATTTTAGCTTTGCTTTGCAAATTTCAACTGTTTGATTGTCGTCGCAAAATGTAACTTATCGCTAAACTCTTTTATTTTAGTTTGTTGTTGTTTAGTGTTTTATTTAGTTTACAGGTACTGGTCATATAATTAGAATATCATCAAAAAGTTGATTTATTTCACTAATTCCATTCAAAAAGTGAAACTTATATATTATATTCATTCATTACAGAGATTGATATATTTCAAATGTTTATTTCTTTTAATTTTGAGGATTATAACTGACAACTAAGGAAAATCCCAAATTCAGTATTTCAGAAAATTTGAATATTACTTAAGACCAATACAAAGAAAGGATTTTTAGAAATCTTGGCCAACTGAAAAGTATGAACATGAAAAGTATGAGCATGTACAGCACTCAATACTTAGTTGGGGCTCCTTTTGCCTGAATTACTGCAGCTATGCAGCGTGGCATGGAGTCGATCAGTCTGTGGCACCGCTCACGTGTTATGAGAGCCCAGGTTAAGAGCTGATGGTGGCCTTCAGCTCTTCTGCATTGTTGGGTCTGGCATTTCGCATCTTCCTCTTCACAATACCTCATAGATATTCTATGGGGTTAAGGTCAGGCGAGTTTGCTGGCCAATTAAGAACAGGGATACCATGGTCCTTAAACCAGGTACTGGTTGCTTTGGCACTGTGTGCAGGTGCCAAGTCCTGTTGAAAAATGAAATCTGCATCTCCATAAAGTTGGTCTGCCGCAGGAAGCATGAAGTGCTCTAAAACTTCCTGGTATATGGCTGCGTTGACCTTGGACCTCAGAAAACACAGTGGACCAACACCAGCAGATGACATGGCACCCCAAACCATCACTGACTGTGGAAACTTTACACTGGACCTCAAGCAACGGGGATTGTGTGCCTCTCCTCTCTTCGTCCAGACTCTGGGACCCTGATTTCCAAAGGAAATGCAAAATTTACTTTCATCAGAGAACATTGGGCCAACTTTGGACCACTCAGCAGCAGTCCAGTCCTTTTTGTCTTTAGCCCAGGCGAGACTCTGGTTCTGACGCTGTCTGTTGTTCAGGAGTGGCTTGACACAAGGAATGTGACAGCTGAAACCCATGTCTTCCATACGTCTGTGCGTAGTGGCTCTTGAAGCTCTGACTCCAGCTGCAGTCCACTCTTTGTGAATCTCCCCCACATTTTTGAATGGGTTTTGTTTCACAATCCTCTCCATGGTGCAGTTATCCGTATTGCTTGAACAATCTTTTTTTTTCTACCACATCTTTTCCTTCCCTTCGACTCTCTATTAATGTGTTTGGAGACACAGCTCTGAGAACAGCCAGCCTCATTTGCAATGACCTTTTGTGTCTTGCCCTCCTTGTGCAAGGTGTCAATGGTCATCTTTTGGACAACTGTCAAGTCAGCAGTCTTCCCCATGATTGTGTAGCCTACAGAACTAGACTGAGAGACCATTTAAAGGCCTTTTCAGGTGTTTTGAGTTAATTGGCTGATTAGAGTGTGGCACCAGGTGTCTTCAATATTGAACCTTTACACAATATTCTAATTTTCTGAGATACTGAATTTGGGATTTTCCTTAGTTGTCAGTTATAACCATCAAAATTAAAAGAAATAAACATTTGCAATATATCAGTCTGTGTATAATGAATTAATATAATATACAAGTTTCACTTTTTGAATGGAATTAGTGAAATAAATCAACTTTTTAATGATATTCTAATTATTTGATCAGCACCTGTAGTTTAGTTTAGTTTTTATTTCATTTATTTTGTATATTTTTTTATTTTAGCTTTGCTTTGCAAGTTTCAGCTGTTTGATTGTTTACATCGTCGCAAAATGTAACTTATCGCCCAACTATAAGGCATGAAGATATTAAATAAACATTAACATCTCTCAGTAAAGCTTCTTTGAAATGTGTATTTTGAAAAGAGCTTTACAAATCAAATTGATTTGACTTGAAGAGACTGTCTTTGGGATCTATATCCAAAAATCATCCATTCAAATATAATTGCATATCTTTTTAATTGCAGACTGTCTCTAGTTTTAAATCATTGTTAAAAACGTATCTATTAACTCAGGCTTTTAATCTCTCTGGGTGTTGTGTTTTTCTGATCTTATTGTTCTCTTTGTACAGCACATTGAGCAACAATGGTTGTATTAAATTGTACTGTATTTTATTTCTAAAGTATCTTAATATAGACTTTTTACAGAGTCGTTTCCTCTCAAAAACAAAGAGCAACAGGAAACAGGAATTCTGCTCTTTTGACTTGAACCCCAACAACCTTTGAAGGAACGGTCCCGGTTGCTGGGGTTATTTCTACAGGGACTTTTAATTTGACAGGAAAGAGTTTTATAACCATGCAAAGAGTCTTCCATGAATGCCAATCCCAGTAAAATCCGAGTACGATCCGTGCGACCGCAGCATGTTGAGCATTAGTCTGGTTTTAATCGTGAAGTGAATGAAAACTCGTCCGTCATGTCAGGCTGGCTCACTGTGCTCTCTGATTTACAGCTTTTATGAATTTGTGTGCTGAAAATTGCAAGTGTTTGGATTCACTGCCAAGGAGGCCGGGTGAATGTGGTGTGGGTGTAATCTGACTTTGAACAAGCTCTTGTTCTCTGATTTTTATTCAGAAGATAAAGAGTTGCCATCACACATGACATTCATACTGTTATGGTGCTTTCAATCAGATTCAATCAAGTTATGTTTTATGTTTGAGTTAGTTTTTACTCTCATTTGTTGCTTGTTCATTTTCAACCGGTCACATGTCACCTCTCTCCATTGTGGCACTGTTTTATTTCTCCAGAACAGGCTTGTCCTCATTAAGACGCCTGACACCCGCTGTTGACCCGCAATTAACTGATCACAGACATACGAGAGCGTTTGAGGGTTTGTTCCCGCTTAAACTAGTGAATCTGTTTTAAGAGTACAGCATCTGTTTTAGTGTTGTGTGACAAACGTTATACACTTGTATTGTTAATAAAAGTAGTGTAGATCGAGTAAACGAGTAGGAACAGTTTTTTATTTTGTATTGCACCATTTAATTTTTTTTATTATAAACCTTCATGTTATATTGCATTTTTGTTTTTATATTACATATATAATATATATATATATATATATATATATATGTTATATATTTTTGTTTCTATTTTATCTTTCATTATAATTATTATTTTATTGTATTTTATTTTTTCTGCGTTGCCTTTTTTGCTTTTTGTTTTAGAAACATTTATTATATTATATATTATATTGTTATATTATATTTTTTATTTTTTCATCGTTTTGTAGTTTTATTTTTTTTTCTGTTTTGCTTTATTTTTTTTATTTATTTTTTTTTTTGTTTTGGTTATAACCAGTATGTCATTGCTGTTTTGCCGTCCGATTTGTCTTGGACTTTTGATGCCTTTTAATAAATGTGCTATTTATAAAGTGTCCACTAACCGTGGACTTACAGAGATAAAGTGAGTGGCATTCAACTGGTCATGTGACCTCAATCCACTGCGTGCAGAATAAGTCAACTGTTATTGGGCTGCTCACTAGAGTCACATGAGAGGAGGTCATTGTAAACAGTTTTCTCAAAAGTTCTATTCATTTACACCTCACAAGTTTTCTTGTATTCTCATATGTTTCTGTGAGCTTTCTTTCAGTAACAGCCGTGGAAATGAAAGATCTTGCAGTGCCTCCAGCACTGGCTTCCTTTCTTCCTTCTCTGGCTTTGGAATGTTCTGTTTTGTTTGTGTTGCCATGGAGATCGACCTTAGAGTCCAAGACTCGCTCTCATGGATCTCCGGATCACAGGAACATTAATGACAGGCTGCTTGTGTTCGAGTGGCTTGACACTGATGTTCCTCTGTTTGATGGCTTCATTAGGCACATCTGGAACACATCTGGATAAACCACCTCATATTAGGTGTCAATTATTAGCTGTTATGTGGAAGCTTTTCCATGCATTTCTCTCAAAGGTTTGTCAATCATCACCATTTAAAAAAACTCAAACTTGTTTCAGCTAGTTGCAAAGCAACATTTCTCATTTTCATTTAGTTTAACTTGATGTATTGAAATAACTGAAATGAACATGAATAAATTATATGGATATATTTAAAAACTACTACGTACTATTGCATTGCTAGCATGTTTCAGATACAATGGTAGTTGCTTGATGGATGAGTGGATGAATGGGTGGATAGGTGGTTTGGTGGATAGATAGATGGATGGATGGATGGATGGATAGGTAGGTGGATGGATGGATGGATGGATGGATGGATGGATGGATGGATGGATGGATAGGTAGGTGGATGGATGGATAGGTAGGTGGGTAGATGGATAGGTTGGTGGGTAGATGGGTGGGTAGGTAGGTGGGTAGATGGATAGGTTGGTGGGTAGATGGGTAGGTAGGTAGGTGAGTGGATGGATAGATGGATTGCTTGGTGGATGGATTGAAGGATTGCTTGGTGGATGGATGGATGGATGGATGGATGGATTGCTCGGTGGATGGATTGCTCGGTGGATGGATTGCTCGGTGGATGGATTGCTCGGTGAATTGATGGAAGGATGGATGGATGGATTGCTCGGATGGATGGATGGATGGATTGAAGGATGGATGGATTGAAGGATGGATGGATTGAAGGATGGATGGATTGAAGGATGGATGGATTGAAGGATGGATGGATTGAAGGATGGATGGATTGAAGGATGGATGGATTGAAGGATGGATGGATTGAAGGATGGATGGATTGAAGGATGGATGGATTGAAGGATGGATGGATTGAAGGATGGATGGATTGAAGGATGGATGGATTGAAGGATGGATGGATGGATTGATGGATGGATTAATGGATGGATTAATGGATGGATGGATTGTTCGATGGAAGGATGGATGGATGGAAGGATGGATTGATAGATGGATGGAAGGATGGATGGATGGATTGCTTGGTGAATGGATGGATTAATTGATTGATTGGATGGATTGCTCGGTGGATGGATGGATTTAATTGATGATGGATTAATGGATGGATGGATTAATGGATGGATTGGATTGGATTGGATGGATGGATTGGATGTATTGCTCGATGGTTGGATATTAGATGGATATTGCTGAATCAACCTAAATACATTAATTTACATCAACAAAATAAATTGGTTAAATCAAGTAAATCAGCTCTTTGATGTAACAATACCAGGTTACAGTAAGTCACTGATACTGAAATAACACTTTCCGGAAGGAGTCCTGCTTTTGTTCTCAAGACAAATGTTCCTATACTTCAGTGTGTTTGTACTTTTATTGTATGAAGTAGTCTGTGTGTGACGTAATGAATGTATTTTAGGAGCACAATGTTGAAACACCTGGTTTGTCCCGAAACGCTCCTGGAATGTTTGACACGGATCACACCGCGGGAGAAATCTCCCAGATCCTTATAAGGCCTTTAAAGAGACGTTAAACCACCTTAACAAGCGCCGTCAACAACCAGCTCTCTGTGACTCGACGTCTTAAATATGCGCCATCCAGAAACTCATTCATTCAGCCGTGGAAAATGAAGCCCATCAGCATTTCAATCGGCCCGCGTGAGGCCCTCCGGGGGGAAAAACGCCGGTTTGCTTTGAGTTACTCTGAGTGTGGTCTTGATACGCTGACAGCTAAATCTTGTAACATATCGGCACGTTTTCAAGTCTCAGTAAAGATTAATGGAGGAAAAGCAGCCGTTCCACTAAGGTTAACATTCAAATATTATCTTTCCACACTTAAAGGAGGAATGCTTTCATTAGCCGAGTATCTCAGTTCTTCACAAAATGTATGAGTTCAAAATTTTGGCTTTTTATTGAGCCAAAATTAAGCATTAGTACCAGAAATAACTGGGTTTGTGGTTTGAGGCGATGCAAATCAGTCCTGCACATTTAATACGTTTTATAAGTCATTTAACACAGTTGGCAGAAGGTTTGCGGTGATCGTATCGCACCGAACACACATGTAGATCCACATTGAATCTGTTTTGCTGCACAAACGGTAAATGATGCATTTTTAATGTAGAAGGCTATTGTTAATCCAGCGCTCACAAGAGGAATGGAAACTTCCCTTCGGCGTTGCTTGCATATACACGGATGCATTTGCAGATAATGATGATCCATGGGTTTATCATCAGACATCTTTTTAAGGGGAATTTCACCTTAATTTGATCAGCGTTCGATTGTGGCTAATGTACGTAATTTGAGAGGCGCACATGGAAGCGTTTGGCTGCCGTCCATGTCCGAACTGAAACGAATGTTGTGTCTTATTTTGTCTGGTTTAGTGTAACTCCCGTCAGGATAACAGCATGTGCCGTTTTTCTTCATCTGTTATACTCTGAACTGCTTCTCTGTAATTATTCACATCACCATATTTCTATTTTTCACATGGCTGGTGTTTTAGCCACGGTTCCTCTTCCTCTGTTTAAATTGAGAAGCGTTGAGTCTTGGCTCGTGGTTCGAATGAAGTTTTAGATTAAGGCCCTTCTGATGTAAATGTCACTGGTTACTGGGATTGCGATTGTGTGTGTGTGTGACCCTCAGACGACTATAAAAGGAGAACGGCCGCAGAACGTCGTATCTGAGCAACCGTTCATTAGCGTTTACTGCCCGGCGTTAAACCGGCGCTGATTCTGCGGCGCGTTCGGCGACTGCCAAGTGGAAGAGGGCAAGGATCTTGTCCATTTGGCTTTCTAGAGGTGCTTATCTGCCAAACACATGTCACGGGTGTTCTTGGCCTTATTGTGAGTTTGAATCAGTGAATATTAGTCTTAATCTTACACACACACACACACACACACACACATACATATATGTAATATATATAATATATTCAGTTTAAATATATTATTTATTTTTTGTTATATATTTTATAATTTTTTAAAATTCATATATTTATAATTATTATAGATAAGATATAAATATATTTATTAAGTATCATTTATTTGTCATATTTTATTTATATATTTCATATTTTATTTATTTATATTGGTTCCATTTTATTATTTTCTCATATAGTGTTTTGTGTTCGCTTAAAGGTGAACACCAGTAAATGTTCTCCTGTCACATGATCATAACTCGCCGTAGATCATCTGTTAAAAAGCCCCAACTTGTTAATCTTTCATTTTGAAAATGCTGCTAGAAATATGACGAATAAAAACATTTGAAGGGAAACGCAAAGGCAAACTGTGAGATGTTCTGTTTGATTTGGGGTGTAGTTCTCCTCTGCGGTGGGATTTGATCCTTGTTGCCTTTAGCTTTATGAGGCTGAGGTTTAGTTTATGACGTTAATAAAAGAACTGCTGGGACTCGTGCTAATGTTGCGCGGCTTTCTTACACGCGTGTGTGTATCAGTTGAGCGTGTTCTCTGACCGGGTGAAGACCCCTCAGCTCTCGTCATGTCCCCGTGTTGTCGGGTCTCCTTGGGCCATTAAATTCGATTCAGGCTTTGAGCCCGGCTGTTGTCGTTGACCTAATGACCCGGAGTGCTGGATTAGTGTGTGTGACCCCGTCAAACTCCCAGAGGTGCTTCGTCACAGTTGTGGGACGGAATTTAAAGTTGTGACCTCTAGTTTTGGAGTTCCTGCTGCTGGAATAATGCATTATTAAATCATTTTTATGGATTTAATGTTTAAATTAAAAAAATGTTCAAATTAACCATTATATATTATACCATTTTTAGATTATTTTTTATGTTTGTCTTATAGTTTTGTTAATATTTTAATATATCTTTTTATTTTTTTGGTAATTCCATTGTGCTTTTGTCAATTTTATTTTGAGGTTTATTTTTTTTTTTTTTCAGTTTTAGTCTTAATTTATGTCCCGTTAATCACTTTAGTGCTTCAACTTCACTTTATTGTCAAGGCAAAATGTCTAATTTTCGTTTTAGTTAATGATAATAACCTTGATTCAACAATAATTTGTTAAAGGTTTAACAAACTACATTTTTAGGGCCCAATGAAATTCATTTTATATTTTCTCAAATTCCATATTTTAATGGTTTAGTTCAATTTTAATTATCAAAATGCAGGTCTAAATAATTTCATAAAACTTTAACAACTTAATTTATTAGCTGCTTTTTTCAATAATAGTACGGCCCTATTTTTTTTATTATTTTTTTTTCTTCCTTCCGAAATTGTTTTAATTTTTCTGGATTTTATAATTTAATACAAAATTATTTTCTTTTCTTTGAGTTTCCGTGTCTATGCCCAGCTTTTGATTTATTCAGCCAAAATTTGCCACATTACGTGACAAAATTTACAGTAAATTCCATTTTTATGACTGGATTTCTCGATTCTGTCCTTATTTTCCTCGTCGCAGAAATTATATTTAAAAAAAAATTTAAAAATGTAAAATTATTTTCTTGATTTATCACATTTTTTCTTTTGTTAAATCAACTTGGAAAATGTTGTTCAGATAACAACATAATATTTTCTGTTTCTGTTGATTAAATCAATTGCCTTCATTGTGTTAACTCAAATCTTTAATTTCAATGAACTCAAAATTAAGGCAACCATGTGTAACTTTAAAAAAAAAAGAATTGTTGGTTTAACTTACAGTATGAACATGTCAAGATGAGTGACTTTTACTTGTGGTAATAAATGGAATGTCTTTTAAAGATAACAAGAAATCTTAATTCACTTTCTCAAAGGAAAACTTCACATAAATACACCTGTCCTCATGTTGCACTCAAAAAAATCATGGAATCAGGAAAAACTTTATTCTTTTGATGTGTTTCTATCATCAGTCCCGCATCATAATTGTTGTTTTAAAGCTGTCGGCGAGGAGCAGAGCAAGTCTTAATCTGATGCAGGAGGCGGGAAGGTGCATTAGTTGAGTTAGTTGCCTAGCAGATGTGAAGTGAAGAGAACGACAGCGTGATGAATGACTGATAATCGTCATGCTTGGTTGCATAATGCGTCGCCTGCACACCTGTACACGAGTCCTTCTTGTTAAGACACATCGAGCAGCACAGAGGCTCCTTGCCAGCTCACTTTATATCAGTCTTGTATAGTCTGCAACCATGAAGCTTGTACAATTTAATCTATTAAAAGTAGCGTTGTCAAATTGATTAATCTCATTTAACATAAAAGGTTGTAAATATATAACGTCTGTGTGTGTATATGTATATTTATACATGAGTGTCCCATGAGGAAAATCGGCGGATGCCGGTCGATTGGTGCATCTCTATTTATATTTATTCGTTTTTGAGTTTTTTTTTTTTTTATTGAAGATAAACTTATAAACCTTTGAGTACATTCTGTTGTTTTTTCTGAGCTTTATTTTGATATATATTAAAGCAGATAAATAATAGATTATTTCCTTCAGCTGGTTTTGAATTGATTAAATATGATTAAAATCACTTCAAAAGTGAAAAATACTGTCATAGATAGATTTTGATTTGATTTTCAAATTATATAACTTCAATTTAGATTTATCGGTTATTTTATCGGTTTTCAAATATAAAGAGTTATTGGAATCGGCCAAAATTTTCACATTGGTGGAACTCCAACTCTTGATTTTTGTCCACCATTTTGCATATATATATATTTTTTTTCTGTATAGTTGCAGTGTATTCTGGGATTATCTGTGAAGAACGTATGCGAGGCCTTTAAAACTCACTGAGAATCTCCACAGAAGCTGTTGTGTAAATCACTGGAGTGAAGACTTTCCTTCCTCTTCTGTAGTTATCTAGTAAGTTATCGGGTTGTTTATTAGTCCAGACAAGAGCAAGGATGGTTTGTCGGACTGAGTCTAATAGCCCGTCAGGTCTAATCTGATCAGGTCGACAGCGCTGCAGCGTCTCAGAGCTACAGATTTAAAGCCCCTAATAAATTACAGCTGGACTCTCGTGTCTCCTGAACCTAGAGTTTCATCAACTTCTGCTCACGTGAACGTCTTGCGCGCGTATGGATTTGGTATTTAATTTGGGACCAACAGGGTCAAAGGTCAGCAGAGCATCAGTCATTTGATTTTTCAGCTTCTGTGAATGGTTTGATTATTAACAGCCAGCTCTTTCTGCTGTATAACCATTATCTGTCCAGCGCTGCTTTTAAGTCTGGAGATATGTTACATACGGCGTGCAAAGTGATATATTGCATTTTGACTTCAAAGCGAGCGACCTGTGGTAGGATGTTATTGTTGTAACCATTGTTATGGTAAACTAAAACTATTAAAAATAGTTTTCCGAAGATTGGGTTGGGATTGGGATTAGTTTTCAGCGATTAGGTTGTTTTAACCCAGCAGTTGGGTTAAATGCGTATAACTCCGCAAATTGGATTGTTTTAACCCAGTGGGTTAAATTGTATTTAACTGAACTATTGTTTAAAAAATACTGTATTGCTTGCTTAAAATAAACCCAAACCTCAACATTGTTTACTGAATAAAAATGTATTAATGCATTTAATGAATGATAATAATAATAATAATAATCATTTATTAAGTAATCTAGTAATCTACTAGCCTCTAGTAATTGCGTTTCTGATTTTTAATTTCCAACCTATTTTGGGTTTATTTTAAACAATAGTTGAGTTGTTAACCCAACTGCTTGGTCAAAACTAACAAAATGCTGGGTTAAAAACAACCCAAGTTGGTTAAAATGTGGAAAAACCCAGCATTTGGGTTGTTTTTAACCCATTTTGTTAGTGTAAGAATTGATCTCTGTCTGATTTGTGAATCAGATTGAACTCACTGACTCAGCTGATTGAGTTAATGACTCACTGGATTATCAGTGAAACTATATTGAGTTAAGTCTCGTTGTGCCCGTCATATGAGAAGTGTTATGAATGTTGTTCCAAATCAATTACCATTTTTGCTCCCTCAAGAAGATAGCAAAGGAATCGGACACTTACTAGGGTTGTGTAGTTCTAGATTGTGTAGTGTAGTTTACTAGTGTTGTGTAGTTCCTCTCTGAACTGTGTTTGTGTTTGATGTAGCTGACAGATGGAGGAAAGGCAGCTAAAGCCAAGATCAACGTCGGGGACGTCGTGTTGTCCATCGATGGCATCGCCACGGAGGGAATGACCCACCTGGAAGCCCAGAACAAAATCAAAGCCTGTACGGGGAACCTGAACCTCTCGCTGCTGAGGTAAAACGCACACACATATTAGATCATGATCAGAATGATTTCTGATCATGTGACACTGGAGTAATGATGCTGAAAATTCAGCTTTGATCACTGGATATAAATTACAATTTACTATATAGCCACTTAGAAAACAGTTATTTTAATTTGTAATAATATTTCACTTTTTTACAGTATTTTTGATCAAATAAATGTAGCTTTGGTGAGCAGAGAAAAAACATTAAAAAAAGTCATTATTCCATACTGTTGACCACTAGTGTATCTGCGAACTGCGTCTTCTCAGTTCATGCAGAACCTTCAGTGAAAGCAAACTCATGTTTGTGCAGATAAGATCTGGAATTGTGTAAATATGACAGCGGAGGAGACAAGCTGTTTGGTTCATGCAGCTCTTGGCTGGGTTTGTCCCTCCTGCGGCCTCTTTCCATCACGGGACATGCAGGATCTAATGCAGTCAAGATGTACGGATCTTGTGTTTCAGCCGGTTTTAATGGTCTCTCAGTTTCTTCAGAATGAATCTAATTGTAGTTTTGTTCTTCTATCATCAGTTATCAGTGTTAGATGGTCAGTTTAGGTTTGCTGAATTACAATTAAAGCATAATTAACTCATTTTTCTCACCCTCATGTTGTTCCAGACCTTTTCTTCTTTTTTAGATCCGTTACATATATGCATTTTGGCTGATGCTTTTATCTAAAGTGACTTGCATTGCATTCAATGGATGCATTTTTATTGAAAATCCTAGATTGCAAGATCTGAATGCTGTAATTTTCCGTACAATAAAAGCAAATGCGGATAGAAAAGGCCATTAAAGTATCTGTAAATACCAACTTAAGATTGTGTGAAGAACAGACACACATTCATGCCTTCAGATGTCCTGGGATGTATTGTCAGACCTCTTTAATGATGCTTTCTTTGCAGCTTAACGTGATCTATTTCAATTATTTTCATTGCAAGGTTTATTTTGAGAGGGGTATGGAAAGAAGTAAATCATTTCGGCGTGATTTATTCCTTTCAAATGTCTTTAAATGTGTGTTGACCATATGCAGATTCATTAAAAAAGGGAAGGGATGTACTGTAGATATTAATTTTTAAGATTTATTTGGTTTGAAACGAAGTGCAACAAAAGGAACGGCTCATATTCTGGAGTTATGGGCCCTTTGAAAGGAAATTTAGGGAAGAGAGATTGTGCAAGAGCTCTGGAATCTCCCGTTAAAGTCTTTTAGTGCCGTTTTCATAGCTGTTGAGCATTTGTCAGTGAGTCTGCAAAGGCCATCAAACAGCACTTAAGCTTTACTATTAAGATAACATCACATTAAGAAAGCGCAGCGTTTACTCTGAGATCCCAGAGAGCAATTTGAGCCCAAACCACCCAGATCAGCTGTAACTCGCTTCTTAATAAACCCGCATGTCTGTACGTGTTTCTGAAAAGTTTTATTTGAGGTTTGATTGTGAATATTGAGTGGATGATGAGGTTTAGAGTGCAAGTCTTCCATTATACCTTTTTTACATGAGACCGATTACAAGAGTTATGGGCCATTCACACTAGTGGCTATAGCTGTAATAATAAAAACGATACCGATGATTTCAGATTGAACAATGAATCTCAATGTATTTTAATGAATTCGTTACTCAAAAAAATTCTCAACCTTTCCGGCACACGCATCCAAAACCTTTCCGTGCGTTTCCACTGACAAAAAGGCGGTTGTGGTCCGGCGGAGCTGGTTTATGCTCTCAAAAAAGTGAAAACGTGGTTAAAAAAAAACTTAGACCATCACCCATAAGTTTCTGAAGAGCATTTTTCAAGCCTAAAGTGGGCCGTCGCCATCTTGGCAGCGCGTCACTCCTGGATATCTGAAAATGGGCAAAGATGTGGGACGTGGGTGGAGCCGAGGTGCCTGGTTGCAGAAACCACGCCCACCTAGCTCGACATGACCAAATTAGCTCAGGCTGTGCAGCTATCTATCTTAGATACTATCTAAAATATTAATTATTTTATATAATTTGAAAGAGTTTACTGTCAAATCTACGGTGTCTGTTTACGATATAGATGCTCCAGCAACAGTAATATTGTAATTTGTGTTGGGTGTGCAAATGACAACAGGAAAAATCAAAACGGGACTTCATACATTGTGAAAGAAATGGCGATCGCAAGATGAATCCAATCCTTTATTCGAGTTTTACGAATCTTTTGTTTTGAATCAGTAGTTCAGTTCGCGTATCAAACTGCCAAAGTCACGTGAACTATTGACATTTTGAAACGCTTATGACGTAACGAAGCCTTGTTTAATGAAATCACGTGACTTTGTCGCTCCGAACCACTGATTCGAAACTAAAGATTCGTAAAGCTTCATGAATCAGTGTTTTGAATCACTAGATATTGTTGAATAAAGTCGTTATTTATTTATTTTTTTTTTGCCGCGCAAAAAGTATTCTCGTCACTTTATAATATTAAGGTTGAACCACTATAGTCACATGACCTGTTTTACATATGTTTTAGTGTCTTTCTGGGCATCTGAGAGTGTAAATTATCTTGCTGTCACTGAAGGCCTCACTGGACTGAATCAAAAATATCTTCCTTTGTGTTTTGAAGATGAACGAAGGTCTTACGGGTGTGGAACGACACGAGGGAGAGGAATTAATGACAATTTTAATTTTTGGGTGAACTAACCTTCTAATTTAACGTGGCTTATCAATCACTGCTTTGACACAAAAAAATTGCTTTGCAGATCTCCTGGTCACTCTGATGCAATATGACATGAATGTCTTTCAGTCTGAAAATGATCAGCGATTGAAATCATTTCCCATGAATGCTCTTGTCTTAAGTGACCGTTTCTTTTAGTCTCTTGAGATCTTCAAATGACACAATCTGTTGTTGATCTGCACTGGATGAATCAAAAGACGTACACATTTCCATTCGTCCCCCTCCAGCGCTCACCCTCCACATCCAAACCAAAATTTGTACCATTTTGTTTTGCGTCGACGTCTTCAATTCGCTTCAGACCACATGTTGCTCCCCTTGTTTTCTTAAGGATGTTTCCAGACCGTATTCATAAAGTGCTGTTTAAAATATGTGTACAGAGCGGCGCCTGAGGTTTGGGACAGGTTCGCAGGAGCAGTGGCTCATGTGTCTGTCTCTCGGTCTCTCTCCTCAACCGCCGTCACCTGCCGGCCACAGCAGCTTCTGGGTGGTTTGGGGTTGCCGCGGCTGCTTTTGCCCACATTAAAACGCTGTTGTTAAGGGGTATGTGCAGAAGAAAAAGTTAGTTTTGTCTTCTTTTGATCATCAAATATCCCTTTCCGTCGACACTGCACCCAATCCAGAACATCTCCACTGATGAAATGGTGGTTGTGGTCCATGAGAGCTGGTTTCTGGCTCTCGAATGAGTGAAAACCTTTTTGGTGCGAAGTGTATCACACATGAATCAAGATCACCTGGATATTTTTGATTTTATATAGTCATATTGTATATACAGACCAGGAATTAAACAGATCAGGATACATGGAACATAACCGGTTTGTGTTCTTTTGAATGTTTCCATTTTATTTTATTTTTTATTTTTTTTTATTTTTTATTAATATTTGTTTTATTATTACATTTTATTGTGCACTATATTTGATTTTGCAGTCATTAACTAATTAAACAGACTAGAATACATTGAACAACCTGTTTGTTGTTTTCTTGTTTATTTTATTTTTTCTTATTTTATTTGTTTTTGTTGTTTGTTTGAAATTTTATTTTAGCTTTTTGTGTATTATTTTTTATTTTATTTTATATTTTGTTGTTATTGTTATTTATTATTATTATTATTATTATTTATTACGTTTTATTCTGCGCTATTTTTTTATTTTACATCATAAACAGATTAGAAAACATGGAACAACCTGTTTGTTTTTTTTCTTGTTTATTTGGATTTTTGAGTTATTTTTTATTGTTTTTTTTTATTTTGTTTTTATTAGTAGTATTTATTTATTTTTAGTATGATTTAATAAATATTAAATTTTTTTGTTTGTTGTTTTTGTTTGTATATTAGTTATTAATATTAGTTATTTACTTTTCATAATAGCAATAATAGTAAACTATGTTTGGAAATGAAAATTGCAATTGTATTTATTATTATTATTATTATTATTTAATTTTTGCTATAGAGTAAAAAGTAAACTAGGTAAAGTGTATCGCCAGCTCTTGAAGTGCATGTTGAAAATTGACTTTAAACAAAGTTGTGATTTTTGCTCTTTGTGTCCATGGAGAGACATCCACCAGAAGAAGGTCCGTCTTTGTTCCTGTGCTGAAAGTGTAGCACGTGGGTGTGAAGAGGAACCGCTAAAGCAGAACAAAGTTTGTGTTTTAGACCTTTACGACACAGGAAAACCCGTGTGACCTCTGTGAACTCTCGCGCTCCCGTCGGATTCCTCTTTTATTCTAAATGAGAAGTCCTGTTTTCCATTTAGATTGACATACATAATTTAATCTTACATTTTGAAGTAAACACGAAATACATTTGCAATCTGTTTCATAATGTGACATTTCGGAGTGTAACGTTTTCATTTTCAGTGAAATGTGTGTTTCTAATTTATTTCTTGAAAACTTCAATCATGTGTGTTTGTTCAGGAACATCTGTGAGTAGATTCAGCGAGAAACGGTAAAATATCGGCGTTTAAAAATGAAAGATGGCCGCTCGACTGCTCAATTTCTGCGTGAACTCTCCGAATGTGAACTCTATGATCATCCCATTAACATATCACTTTAATAAACTGATTTTATGAGGTGTTTCGGCACAAAACCCTCCTGTTTTTGGCAGGATCGTTCATTCTTCAGCTGAAGCTGTGAAACGGATCTGTGCGCTCCAGCACTATGGAGTAGATCACATGTCAACTGTTTGGATGTGCATGTGAAATAACTGTAGTCGTCACAGTAAGTGTCCGGAGACTCTTAAACTCCAAAGTACAGATGAGGATTCTTCTCAAAGCCGCAGATTTTTCAGATCTCAAGCTGAAGCGCAGATAGCGCGTCTCTCTGAGGGGCTGTTTGGCTTGCCGTGTTTTTCTGGAAGGCTCCACATGAAGCAGTATATGAGGTTTCCATCTCTCACCCGAGCGCAGTTGTTTTATCACACGGATCAGCTGTGGAATGGCCGTTATGATCAGACTCAGAGGTCACGCCGCCGGTGACACACTATGGATGATGTCATTTCCCCTTTTCCACACACTCACAGTCTCGCAGAGTCGCTTCTGACCAAATGAACTTTAGACATTGATAAAAAAAATTTTTAAGGTGTCCATTAATTTAATTTTTTTATTGTATCTTATTCTAGTTTTGCAGTTTATTTTATTGTATCCTATCTTATTTATCTTTTATTTTTCATATTATTTTATATTATGATTTTATTATATTTTTAATTGTATTTTATTTCATTCCTAATTAATTTATTCTATATTTGTTGTATTTAAAATTTCATTTATTTTGGTTTAATATTTCTTTTGTTTTATTTATTTATATTTTTATGGATTTTGTTATACTATTAGCTACTAACAAAAAGCTGACAACAGTTTTGTTTTTAAATTGTGTTATATTGTTTTATGTTGAAATATATTTTATATTTCTTTGTTTTTCATTTGAATTTTTTTAAAAATTTTTATTGTAGTTATAATCATTTTTTATGATGGCAACATTAATATTCTGTATAATCACGTATTTCACATTATTTATCTTTTCATGCCGTTATATGTGATGTTTTTATTTGCGAGTCCGTTTCCAGTGGTTCCCGCTGGAGCTGATAATGAATCTCTTGAAATGTCATTTGGTGTTTATTAGTTGTGTCTGTGTGGAAGGAACGTGAAAGGAAAAGCCATTTTCTCCGTCAGAGGATGAAAATGCAGGTGTGTGACATCAGAGCTTCATGAGCTGAAGAACAGCTCGTCTGCTCAGGTTTATTCTGTCTGCCAGAGACATTATCAGACATCTGTTTGTGTTTGTAGGGCTCGTGGTCAGTTTGATTACTGCTTTATTTGATGTTTTTATTGTATTTAGTTGTTTTTGTTTCTATTTTACTTTTTTTTAAAATTCATTTTATTGTTTTGTGTATGCTCTTTCATTTTATTTTATTGTATTTTGTGCTTTTATTTTGTTTTTATTACTTTCCTGTATTTTCTTTTTTATTTTTCGGTTTAGTTTTTATATTTCTATTTATTTTAATTTATTTTTCTTATATTATTATTATCATTATACTTATTTATTTTGCTTTTATATATATTTTTTGTTTTATATTGGTTTTATGTTGTTTTATATATATTTTCATTTTTCAATTATTTTAATAATTTAATTTTTATATTACATATTACACTTTTATTATACTTTTGTGTTTTATATTTTTTATATTTTATCTTATTGTATTTTGTTTTTATTTTTTTTATATTTGTTTTTCAGTTTTTAAATAGTAGTTTTTTTATTTTATTATTAATTTATTTTTATTTTATATTACATTCATTATTTATTATACTTTTTTATTGTCTTCATATATAAACAAATTAACAGGTGTGTGTGTGTGTGTGTGTGGTGACTGATGCTGTGCAGGAAACGGCAGCGTCTCAGTTTCATGTCGCGAGTCTCTCTGTTGATTTTGGCTCGTGTGGAGTTTCGTGTTGCCGCCTCCTGCATTTTTCCCAGCGTGTCCCATCAGTCGAACCCCTGGGCACAGCGGCGTGTTTGTGAAAGCGTTTCCTAGAGTGTCTTGTTCGCGTTCACGGTGTTCATCAAAGGGCAAAGTGTGTGTTTGTCATTGCTGAAACACTTTCCCCTGTCTGTTCGCACTCATGACACACAGTTGATGACGTTAGTTTAGTCACAGTGTTTATTCACATGTCAAAGCGTGACTCTCATGTTGGTTACACACACACACACACTCACACACTCACTCACTCACTCACTCACTCACTCACTCACTCACTCACTCACTCACTCACACACATGTTGTGTTTTCATGTTTTATGGGGACATTCCATAGGCGTAAAGGTTTTTATACTGTACAAACTGTACATTCTGTCCCCCTACACTACCCCTACCCCTAAACCTACCCATCATAGAAAATTTTCTGCTATTTTAGATTTTCAAAAAAGATAATTCTGTATGATTTATAAGCTTGTTTCCTCATGGGGACCAAAAAAGGGGGACATTTGGTCCCCATAATGTAAGGAATACAAGTACACACACACCTATGGTCTGATGACGCTGTCATTCTGGCTGCACAGACGGTCAGATGATCTCAGGGCCACAGTGACACATGGACTCCAGTGTCCTGTCAGCTTGTTAAAATCCCAGCTTATTTTGTCTCTATAAATAAGAAATGTAAAGTCTCAATTTCAAAAATAGAGACTCAAGTCTTTATATTTTTTGAAGACAATATATTTTAGTGTTTCGTGACTCTTTGCACCCTCCGGAACGGGGTTTTTATTGCAATGTGATTTGCAGGATCATTCTTTAAAGATAGGATCTTTACTTTATTTCGTTCTTTTTTTATTTTACATAATTTATTTTTATTTATTTTTCATGATTTTATTTTTAATTTAATTTCTTATTTTATTTAATAGTTCGTTTATTTTGTTCGTTTATAAAATCAGTGTAGAGGCACTTCCAAGCGGTCTTTATTTTATTTTAATTTATTTTATTTTTCATGATATTTTGTTGTTGCTTTCAAGCTGTCTTTTTAATTTAATTTATTTATTTTTGTATTTTTTTTATTATTATTATATTTTGTGATATTTCATTATTATATTTTAATTAACTTTTTTGTTAGTTTGTAAAAGCAGAGTAGAGGAAGCAGGATCATTCTTTAAAGATAGGATCTGCAGGTTGACCTGAGCCGGTCCCCACACTGTCTGCTTCCTCTCTGCTGCTTCTATTGTTCACGTTCGTCCCCTTGAGTGTTGATTATTGCTCTTTGTGTGAGCGCCTTCAACTTCCTTCTACATATGTTTTCTTAGTGTTCCCACTCCTCCTTTACCCCTTATTATAAGTAGGACCGTCAAGCACAAAAGAACCGGCCTTGCAGAAACCGCTTGGCTTTCCTAATATGGAAGCGATTGAGGACGCGGAACAAATCCGCAGAGTCATAGCGGTTTTTGTAGGAAACGTGGCCTGTTTGTCGCCTGTTTTGAGGACGGAGGTTGTTTGTGGGGAATGTGGAGGATGTGATGTTGATTAATGAGGACGAACGAAGCAGTCTAGACAGCGTGACGAGAGTGAACCGATAAACGAGAACATGAAGTATGTCTGTGAGATCTTGAAAAGCAAAACATCTCCAAATACACTTTGACAGGAGGTTTGTTGACACAGTCATATTTCAGATTGTGTTTGATGGGAACATGGCTAGATTTAAACTGTTCTTCATAAGCTGATCATTATTAATTCGTCACACACCTGAGTTTGTCTATTTAGCACTTTAATTTGAAGTTATTTTGTTTTTTTAAATCAGATATTTCTGTGAAAGCCACTTTGTTTTCTTCAAAGTCTCACCAGACTGGGCTGCATTTATTTGATCAAAACTACAGTAAAATAGTGAAATATTATTCCAATGTAAATCATCTGTTTTCTAAGTGAATATATAGTAAAATATAATTTATATCCAGTGATCAAAGCTGAATTTTCAGCATCATTACTCCAGTCTTCAGTGTCACATGATCCTTCAGAAATCATTCTGATATGATGATTTGATGATCAAGAAACATTTATGATTATTATCAATGTTAAAAACAGTTCATATTTTCATGGAAACTGATGCATTTTTCAAATTGTCTGGTTTTGAGGTTAGTGCAACTAATTGCATGTGCGTGTTTACATTAACGTTTATTAATTTAGCCGACGCTGTTATTCATTCCTCATTTTGTAAGTCGTCCAAGTAAGTTTAAGTCTTTTGTGTCTTCTTGCACTTGAACGGACAAATACACACAAAATTGTTAAATGTCCTCGTAAACACAGTCGGTTTTGTCTTAACTGTGACCTGAACGAGTTGGCTATTTTAACCCTGTGAATTGGGTTGTTTTAATGCATCGGTTGGGTTATTTTAACACAGTGAGTGAGTTGGGCTATTTTAACCCAGAGAATTGGTTGTTTTAATGCAGTGGTTGGGTTATTTTAACACAGCGATTTGGTTTGGGTTCTTAAAAAAAAAAAAAAATATGTTGGAAATTAAAAATTAGACACATAATTAGTATAGGCAACAATAATAATCAAAAGGGGAACATTTATTAATGAGCAATTTAATAAATGTTTAATTATTATTCATTAAACTTATTAATAAATGTTAATTTCCAATTATTTTGGCTTCATTTTAAGCATCCTTTTAAATAGTTGAGTTAAATAAAATTACCCAGCACGTTGGGCAAACATTTAAACCAACTGCTATAGGTTTGTCCATTTTTAACCCAAATTGGGTAAAGTAGTTAAAAGGGAGCTAAACATGCTTCTTTCAGTCGCCTCAGAGCTTCCAAACCACCTGAAGACTCATCTGTAAACCTCATAAGTCTCTTCAGATACTACAGCATTACGGCTCATCGGAGACTGAACTTGTTTTACACTGTGAAGACAGCTTGTGTAGTTATTCCTGCTCGGCCTTGTGCGGCAGGGGATGCTGGGATTGAATGCCATAGTTTGCTCTCAGCTTTATTTATGTCTCGTAATGTAGTGTACGGTGGGAGGTGCAGTTTGTTTGAATGGCAGCCAGAATAGAGTCGTTACTCAAACAACATCAAGCGTCTCTCTGTTAAACTGTCCCATTATTTACATATTGACTTTTATTCATTCAGTGTTGTTGTGTTTTATAATCAATGTTAAACATCTGTTTTGTCTTTGCAGATCTTCCAGTGTCAATAAAACGGAGACCCAAAAGGTATGTACTTTCAAACATGTGTAATGTGTGTCTTAACTAGGTGCATTTCATTACATTTTAAAGTGTTCAAATGTAAAATTAAGTGCTAAAATTAAGTCACGCCTGGTTAGGACACGCGTGTGTGTAGCATGTGTGAAATGCCTGATCTGTTGCATGACACTGAAGAACTGTGGGTAATTCTGCTTCCCCTCATTACAGTCAGTTTCTGCTCTGAAAAATGTCGGTGTAGGTGTTACTTTGAAACTCAGAAACTTACTTTTTCACTCATAAATTGCGAGTAAATTTCACAAATAATTACAAAAGAAACGGAACATAATGAATTGTGTAAAATTTTGAATTATGAATACTGAATCTTTATTTACACCTTTGGGAAAAAAAAAAAAAAAATATATATATATATATATATACCGTTAAAAAGTTTGTGATTGACAAGATTTTTTAATGTTTTTAAAATGTATATAGAGAGCGTTTGGGGAATATTTCAATATTTTAACGGTTTAATTAAATCAATAAATTAGGTTTGCAACCATGCATTTATTTAAGCGGTGATGTTATGCGGTGATGTGTGTTAAGGCTGTAATGAGGGGCGTGACTCCTGCATGCGTGTGCTGTGACATGAGCATGTGTTGCATGTGTTTCATCACTTCCTGTAGGAGGAACCGCTGGAGATCATAAAGCCTGTGCCCATCAGCCAAACACCTGCACCCGCCGCCAGTCTCGCCCCGGGCAGCAGCGCTTACAATAAGACCGCACGGCCGTTCGGCGGGGCCGCTAGCACCGTTCGATCCGTCAGTCCGTCCCCGACACCCACTGCTCCCAAGGCCTCCATCCCCTCCGCATCTTCTGCCTTCACTCCAGCTGCTCCTTCCCAGCAGCCTCCTCAACCACCCTTCCCGCTCAGTAGCTCCGTGCACCGCCCGCTGTCCTCACCTAGCTCCGCCCCTAAACCAACCTCTGGCCGCTCCCCCTTCGCCAACTCTTCTTCCACTTCCTCCTCTGGCTCCTCCTCCCCGGCGAGAGTGACGGCTCCACCCCCGGCCCCCGCTGCCCCTGCCGTCCCTGTCGCCCCTCAACCATCCGTCTATAACACGCCCATCAACCTCTACTCCAATGAGAACGCGTGTGAGGTGGCCATTGGCCAAAGACGCGGCCTGATGGAGAGTAAACCCTCAGGGGAACACCATAACGGGTAGGTGGGGCGACCCGACTGACCAAAAAACTTCCTGTTCTTCATTCTTCCGTTTCCTTCATTTGCTCTCCCTCGCTGATCTTTAAGGGCTCGCTTTAATCTGTTATTAAGATTTTATTATTAAGAGATATTTTAATGCTGTTCTTAAATAGTATTTTGGGTTATTAATCTTAATAATGAGGGGTTTAAAAACTGAGGGAGCAGATTTTTTTCATTTAATTATTTATTTGATTTTGTATATAAAAAATATATATAAAATAATTAATTGTCATATGTATTTATAAAAACAAATAAATGAGACAATTTTATTATATAATATTATATTTTATTATATTATATTTTTATGTATTATATTATAATAAATAAATAAAATGTTATGTAATTTTAAGATTTTTTTAAAAATGTTTTTAAAACGTATGTATGTGTATATGTGTGTATATATATATACACACACATATATATATATATATATATATATATATATATATATATATATATATATATATATATATATATATATATATATATATATATATATATATATACCGATCCCAAATTATTTTTTATTTATATAAAAAATATATATATATAAAAAAAAAATTCTGCACAGTACTGTACATATGTGAGAACTACTTTTTTTGGTAACACAAGAATAACATTTAAGTTTATTTTTCATATTTAAAGGTATATAAAAGTTTCCACAACGGTTCCCTTGCCTTCTATTGGTCAGACAGACAGATAGCTCCTCCCCAAACTTATATTATTGGTCAATTTGTCGACTAGAGCGCTTTAGCGCCGCAGTGTTGCCGTCATACATCTTCTTCACAGACTGCTTGTTCTGTGACAGACGTGTTTAAAGCAGCTGAGTTTAAATTAAGGAAAATGAAGCTTGTGGTTTGGTTAAAGCTGTTATTTGAATTGTGAACAGTCTAAATCATGCTTCTGAAGTGAGACTCTCACATGAATTCTGCTGACCCGTTTTTGGTGTAATCTCTGGTTGAGTCTGCTCGTGTAAACCGTGTTGGATGGTGACATCGCGTCTTGTTTGTCTGTGGTCACGTCATTGTCACACATGCTGTTTTTGGTGTTGTTTGAGGGAATCGCAGTCCACGGGATGTTGAACACTAGACGGTGTACACACACCTCTCTGTGGGGAAGCGTGTGGGAAAGTTGGGAGTCAACGGGAGAAAAGTGATGTTTTTACATAACAACTGACCTCAGAATCACTGATTCAAGATGAGCTGTGATCAATCTCACCTGTACACAAAAAACCTTATTGCTTTCATTTAACAGATGAGTATTTTATTTTTTATATTATTTATTTATTAAATTTATGTATTTTTTATTTTAGATTTGTATTATAGTTATACTTATAATTATATAATTAAGTAAAATGTAATAAAATAGAAGGTAACTAGTCTAAAAGCACATTTCTCATGCGTCTTCACCATAAGTGATGTTGTTTTCACAAATGTGTTTTATTTACTCACTTTAATTTTGACTTGGAAGTCAACAGCAGATCAAAAAACTCGTAAAGCAGTGCAAATTTATTTTATATTTATAAATTATCTATTTTTTGTTTAATACTTTATCTATATCTTTTTAATATTTTATTATTCGTATTTAATTATTTTGGAAATATTTAAAGAATTTTAAAAATATTTAAAATATTTATTTTATACCTTTTTTATTTAATTCTTGCTTTCTTCAGAAAATGTAAAAAAAACAAGCTAACTAGTTTAAAAGCACATTTTTCATGCGTCTTCATATGTGGTGCTGTTTTCATAAATGTTTTATTTACTCTTTATTTATTTAAAAAATATTTTTCATATTTATTTTTATTTAATGTTTATCTATACATCTTTTTAATATTTTATTGTTTGTAACATTTATTTAATTATTTAAAGAATTTTAAAAACATTAAAAAAAATTATATATATTTTATATTTTTAATTGAATGTTTAATTATTAATTAATTGTTTTATTTATTTAAATTGAAGTATTAAACTTTCTTCAGAAAATGTAAAGGTTTAAAAGCACATTTTTCATGTGTCTTCACCATACATGGTGTTGTTTTCATAGATGTTTTATTTACTCTCTTTAGTTTTGACTGGAAGTCGACAGCAGATCAAAGAACTCGTAAAGCGGGAATGAGTCTGACATCTTCTCTCCGCGTTCCTCTCATGTGGTTTCAGTGATCCCAGTAAACATGTAAACTGTGTTTCCCACAATAAACAAAACGTTCCGCTTGAAGTTCTGACCACAGGAGGAGAGATTCAGGTTTAGACTGGGCCGGTCTGATGTAAATCCTGTAGAATTCATGGACCCGTTCTTCATGATATATTATTATGAGCTTCCCGATTCCAGTGACGGTGAAGTCAACAGGAAAAAGGGAAGAACAGGTCGAGCTTTGCCGTGAACGACTAAATCACAGGAACGCTGATGGATTGTCCAGAGAAATCCTGGGATCGTTTACCTAAATTAGTGTTCTTTTTTTTTAGTTTAGTGTTTGTTGTGTCAAATTTCCCTCTTAGTTTTTATCTAGTCAATGAAAACTTAAGACAAAGAGCAGAAAATGTGTCATTTTAAGAGAAAAGCTCTGATTGGAGGATTTCAGCTCTTGATATCTGGCAACCCTGAGCATGAAAGCTCAGAGACACTGAATTTATTATTATTATGAGCTCTTTTGTTGAAGAAAATACATAGAAATATTTTAAACTACATTTTAGTCTTGTCTTTTTCATGAACAATATTACATGTTGATGTAGTCGTTAGTGATTCATGATGTCGTCTCATCAACATCGTTTTTATTTACAGCATTCGCACCTGCACGACTTTGTTTGATCTGAGGAACACAAAAGATGTTGAGCTGAATATTTATATAACTAACTTTTTATTAATTATATAAAAAAAAAATGATTTGTTTTTACTTTAATAATTGTTTATAATTTTAAATTTAAAATTATTTAAAATTATTAGTTATACTTATCAGGTTTTTTTTTACATAATGGTTTGATTTATTTTTCTATTTTAAAGTTATAATATTTGCATTTTTATCATTTACATTAGTGTTTTTATTTGTATTTTTATTGTAAAATATATTTACTTTAATGTCAGTTACAAATATTTCATGTTTTAGTATTTTTGATTTGTTTTTATTTTAATAATATTTAATTCAATGTTTAAATACAATCGGCATAT
Source organism: Zacco platypus (assembly GCA_038088235.1). Classification (NCBI taxonomy): domain Eukaryota; kingdom Metazoa; phylum Chordata; class Actinopteri; order Cypriniformes; family Xenocyprididae; genus Zacco; species Zacco platypus. The sequence continues at coordinate 20,287,082 of CM076086.1, forward strand.
TTTTTAGTTGCTTGTCTTCGTTTTTTTATTGTTTATTATTATTATTAGTTGCTTTTTTTTCATTTTTATGGTTTAATTATATAATGTGTTTTATTTTGATTTGTTTTTAATTTAATAAATTTATTTTACTTTAGCATTTATGATATAATTATTTATTTTTAGTAGTTTTATTTATTTTGATATATTATTTAAAAAAAATAAACATTATTTTGATGTATTTAAAAGTGATTTTAATTATATGTTGTTATTTTTTACATTATAATTTGGTTTAGTATTGCTTTTTATTTTAATAAAATAACTTTTCGTATGATTTAATTGTATTATTTTTATTGATTTATTAATTGCTTCATTTTGATGGTTTTTATTTTATAGTTATTATACAAGAAACTACAAGCAACTCTATAGTTTATATGTGAAATTTTGAATTTTGCGAGAGCGTTTTTGGAATGATCTCGTTGTATGGCAGCAGCTTCAAAATATCTTTTGTGTTCCTCAGAATGAAGGGGGTCACATGGGTTTGGAACAACAATTTTTGGGTGAACTGTCCCTCATGAGAGCGTCATGTTCCTGTCTGAATTGGATTTGGGTGATTTGAAACATAAGGTTGTGCTTCTGTTTCTTCTCATGATGTTCCCAAACACTTAAACTCATGTCCTGCAACACACACACACACACACATGTGTTTTCATGTTTTATGGGGACATTCCATAGGCGTAATGGTTTTTATACTGTACAAACTGTACATTCTGTCCCCCTACACTACCCCTACCCCTAAACCTACCCATCACAGAAAATGTTCTGCTATTTTAGATGTTCAAAAAAGATAATTCTGTTTGATTTATAAGCTTGTTTCCTCGTGGGGACCTACAAAATGTCCCCACAAGATCAAAATTTACTAGTATTACTATACCTGTGGGGACATTTGGTCCCCATAACGTATGGAATACATACACACACACACACACACACACACACGTTTCTGTGAGGTGTTTGTCAGCGGGACGCACCTGTGCTGTTCTTCCTGTTAGAGCAGCGATTCCCAAACTGTTTTGTCAGCCGAACCCCTTTTGTCTAAAAATATTTACCTCACAAGTCTTGATAATCGTGGGATTTCAATAATTGAACAACACCCTCGCACGTTCACGGGCTTCTGATGTTGGTTAATGGTCACATGACATGCAAATAAACGGATCAAATATTTCATGTTTTATTTTGATTTGTTTTTTAATCATATTTTTTTTATTTAACATTTTGTGTGATTTAATTAGTTATATCGAATATTTTTCTAGTGTTTCTTATTTTAATAATCATTTTAATTTAACGTATTAAATTAACCTTAAAATTGTTTTTATTAGTTTTAGTTGATACTAATTATCGCTTTTATTTTAAAATTATTTAAATTTTACATTATGGTTTACTTATTATTAAGTGTTTTGTTTTGATTGGTTTTTATTTGAATTAAAAAAATATTTGTTTAACTTATGATTTAATTAGTTTTGTTATTATTGTTAGTTTATTAATTATTACATAGTTGTGATGAATGAATAAATTCTGTAATAAATCATTGATTACTTAATGTTCGTTAACTAATGGTACCTTGTTGTACTGTTACTATTTTTATATTTAAGGTAGTTTTTACGCTCTAGTTAGATGTGTGACTTCGATCAGCTGCCGTGTTCACAGACTTGTTTACTGCTGCTCATTTACTATGTTTAGCCTCGGCAGGAATGTTGGTAAAAGTCAGAGTTTCCAGCTGCGTTTACTGACTCCACCAATTAGTGTCCCGGGAGAAGCAGCCGGAGCGAGTTTGACTCTTGTTCTCGCTCACATTAAAGTCATTAACTGATGGAGGCACAGGCCCGTCTATGACGTCAGTGACGGACCCAAACACACTCGAGTGTGTGTGTGTGTGTGTGTGTGTGTGTGTGTGTGTGTGAAGCCTGACACTCACGCAAGCACATGAACGCAAGTGCTGTAAGCACAAAAAAAAATGAATTATGAAAAAAAATTATTTTTATTTTTTTTATTTTTTTACCCCTTTCTGCAAATTAAGCTCTTTTTTTTTAAAATAAAATTTGCATTAAAATTAAAGAATGCATTAAAATTTGCCAATGGAGTAATAAATAAATGTAGACTTTTTTTTTTTTATTTAGCAAATGCTTTTTTTATCCTTATTGATTTAAAATAGATGTAGAATGATATATATTTATTATTATTATTATTATTATTTATTTTTTTTTTTTGTCCAAAGTAATCAGGAATACAAGAAGCGATTAGATACTCGTTTGCCCTCATGAATGAGCCTCAGTCAGTTCATTGTACTCTGGTTTAGTGTTAGTAACCTGTCGGCATGTTCATATGGAGAGACCTGAATCATACTTCAAGGTAACGTGATGCTCTTGTGTTTGTGCTTGTGTGAGTTTCTGCATGAGGTGTGATGGTGATCGTTCCCTCTCAAACACACGCTTCAGATCTTTCTCTCTCTCTCTCTCTCTCTCTCTCTCTACAGGAGGAGCTCATGACAAAGTTAGTGCTCTAGCTGCTGTTGTTATCTGTTCTTTCACCATGTCTAACCCAGCGACACTCACGATCCTCTCTCTCAGACGCTTTCTGTCGAGTCAGAGGGGTTTTTGCCGTCATCATGTGCTGCTGTCAGTCATTATGTGCCGTATTAATAGCGTCAGAGACATTCACCTCCACACATTGTTAGAGATGAGAGCGAGGGAAGGGTTTATCAGAAACACCGGCAACATGTAGAACATTGAGATGGTGGAGCCATCTAGTGCTGTTCGTTAGTATTGTTAGTTGAATTAAAATTAATTTTAAAAATAAAATGATGATGATAATCTGTTTGAAAGGTTTATTTTAGCAAGTTTTCAACAAGAAATTATAATGTATAAATATGTGATGATGATAATAATAATAATGATGTACTGTGTAATATTTATAAATATAATTATGTATAATTTATAAATGCTATCTACATTTTTAAATAATTATGCATTGTCAATTATTATATAACAAAATATGTATAATGTATAATTATTTAATAGTATTAATATTATTTTACTAATATTTATAAATATAAATTGTTATATTTATTATTAAATACTAAAATTATGCATTGTGTATTATAACAAAATATATGTGTATGTATTATAATATAAATGTGTAATAATTATTTTGTGACGTTAAAATTAATTTTAATTATAATATTTATAAATGCAAATATATTATTTATGAATATATAAATTATTAAACGCATCTGTTGAAGCCGTGTAAAATTAATTTTAAAAATATTAATTTGTTTGAAAGGTTTAATTTATTTTTAAACAAGTTTTAAACAAGAGATTATCTGTTTAAATGGTTTTTAAAATTTTAAAAATGCTTTTCAGTTCCATTTTTTTCCCACGGTTCAGTTACTAATAACTAAAATTAAAATCATAAACACACATATATATATATATATATATATATATATATATATATATATATATATATATATATATATATATATATATATATATATTCAAAATAATTATAAAATATAATTATAAATATAATATATAAATAAATATAATTCAATCTAAATAAATAAAAACAAATTCAAAATATTAATATAGAAATATTAACAATATAAAAATAAAATATAAATAAATAATAAATAAACGAAAAATGTACTATATACTAATGTCTCAATGTTACTAAAATAACACTGGTTTGTGATGTGCTTTTCAAATTAAATTCAATACTTTATTAAAGATATTTTGTAGTTATAGGACACATTTTCAATTACATTTGCATGCAGAATTTAAATTAACTTACTCATTTGCACTAATAATAATAATAATAATAAATACAATAAATAAATAAATAAAATTAAAGTATAATAATAATATTTTCTGGTCTTTTTATTTCCATAGTGGACCTCAGAGTATTCTTAAGTAAGTAAAAACAGCTTTGATATGAATTATGGGGGTGATTTCTGTCTCTTTCTCTGATTCTCTTGATTTCTGTTTTCTGTAGAAAGACTCCTCCCAGGTAAACACATGTGACAGGTGTTTCATACACAGCAGTTGTTGTCGTGGATGTTTAGTGATGTCACGTGTGTTTGTGTGTATCAGAACGGCCCGGAAGCCTGTCCTGGAGCCGGAGCTGAACCACGCTTCTCCGGCCAACGACTCCAGTAAGAAGCGTCTGATGGAGGACACGGAGGACTGGCACCCGCGCACCGGCACGTCTCAGTCACGTTCCTTCAGGATCCTGGCGCAGATCACCGGCACAGAGAACGGTAGGAACCGCTAAACTCTCTCCCGTACGCGTCGAAAGGCTTAAACGCTGTGATTAAGTGTCTCTTTCTTCTGTGGTCTAGATCAAGCTCAGGAGAACCGGCCTGGAAAGAAGTGAGTTCAGATCTTCTGTTTCCTCACGCTCTCATCACATCTGATGCTCCTCTGATTATCCACAATCTTCAGTCATGAAGTCATGAAAGGGGATTGTGGGTAATCAGGGCTTTTTCGGAATCTAGTGAGCTGCCTTACTGCCTACATAGATGACATACTGATGAAATATAAAGTACTATAGTGTAAAAAAATATAAATTATTATAGTATATTAATTATAAACATATATAATAAATTTGCAATAAATAATAGTATATAATATTTATATTAAGTGTATAAATATTTTAATAATGTATTTTATATATATAATTACACAATATTTTAGTGTATTATAATTGTTATATTTATAAATTATTAATAGATTACATGAATATTACTTTTTATAATGACATTTATAAATATAATATAGTATGTTATAATTATATTTATAAATTATATAATTAAACAATACAAGTATGCATTGTGTATTATGTATTAATACACATTTATAAATATTATTGTTGTTAATATTAATATATTATTAGTATTACTAATTTATATATAATTAAAGTAAATAATAGTATTTTTATTATGTATTGTTATTGCATAAATATTACTTTTTTAACAATAATATTTATAAATATGATAAACGGTGTATCATAATTATGTTTATCAATCATATATTATGAAATAATACAATTATGCATTGTGTATTATGTATTATGGCAATATATATACCTATGTATTATATTTATAAATATTATTTTATAGTATTATTAATAATGATATATTTATTTATATTTATATATATATATATATATATATATATATATATATATAATTATGCATTCTGTATATTATAACATTGTATGCGTGTATATATATATATATATATATATATATATATATATATATATATAAATATATATATATATATATATATGTATATATATATATATATATATATATATATATATATATGTATTTATAAATATTATATATATATATGTATATATGTATTTATAAATATTATAAAGATATATTCTAAAGATGATTTTTATTTTGTAGTATTATTAATAGTATTATTAATTTTCAATAGTATTTATAAATGTTATTATATAATAAACTGATGCATTGTGTATTTAATGAGAATAACTATAATAAACTATAATAACACTTATAAATATTATATATACATATTTATAATATTTATTATGTTTATGAAACATATTATATATAAACAAATAATATATATAATTCTAAAATTGCTACACAATATTTACTTTTATATTTATATATACACAATATTTATACTTGAATATTTACTACATAATATTTATTTTGTGCATCAGTTGGAACTGACGACACACTGATCCAACAGCGTTTAATGCTGTAATGTTTCTCTCTGTCCTCCTGCTTTCTGAAACTGATCACTGTTGACCAGCTCTGTTTCATCAGTTTGTGTCTCTGTCCTTCTCTCTCTCTCTCTCTGTGTGTGTCATCTGACCGTCAGGGTGACTAAAGTGGACCCAGAGCTGGTCCGGCCTCAGTACAACAAGCTGAGAGACTGGCATCACGAGGTCTCGGCCCGAACGCTTAACGTGTAGTAGATCCGTCTGATGTTCCCTGAAACCCGCCCATCCTAAATCCAGCAGATCAATATCCCGTTTCTCTATGTATGTTCCTGCTGTTCCTCTGACGTCTGTACTTCCTTTCATCGCCCTGATACTCTGAATAAAGCTTTCGTCTTCCTGCTTCTGTTGTGTCCTCTTTTCTCTGTTTTCTTTTCCTTTCTTCTTAAACTGTGACTGCTGGAACCGTGTTTAGTTTTGAGTGATGAAACTGTCGACAATTTCGATTCTCAAAGGTTCCAATAGCACCTCTGTTTTCGGGAAACATTTATATACTCTACTGTTCAAAACTTTGGGATCAGTAAGATTTTTTTTATGCCTTTATTCAGTAAGTACTCATCAAACTGATCAGAAGGGATAGTTATTAGGACTCTATTTGAAATAAATGCTGTTCTTTTAAACTTTCTGTTCATTTAAAGAATCCTGAAAAATAATATTTATGATTGTTTCCACACAAATATGAACATTGATAATAATCATAAATGTTTCTTGAGCATCAAATCATCATATCAGAATGATTTCTGAAGGATCATGTGACTCTGAAGACTGGAGTAATGATGCTGAAAATTCAGCTTTGATCACTGGATATAAATAATTTTTTTACTATATATTCACATAGAAAACGGATGATTTACATTTGTTATAATATTTCACTATTTTGACTATTTTTGATCAAATAAGTAGTGAGTAGAAAAGACTTCTTTCAAAAACATTAAAATAATCTTAGTGCATTAATTAAAAGAATTTTTAATTTAAAAAATGCTTTTTTTATTATAAAAATAATAAAAATTATATATATATTTATTAATCTATTTATTTTTATTTTCAATGTTTTTTTATTCTTTTTTTTATATTAACTGGATCATCCTGAGAAATACTGGCTGTTACTGCTTAGTTTTTATTGCAGATTTAATTCCATTTTTTTCCCCATTCAAGTATTTATATGTCTATTGCTAATAGAAAACTGCAGTAATGAATCTGAGCGGTTGATCAGTTATTTGTGACGAACGTGAGACAACAGACACTCGACTCTACGTCGCACAATCCCTTTATAGAGCCCATTCTTTATTAGTGATAAATCATACAAATGTTTTCACTCTCGGCCCTCTCTTTATTTCAGTCTCGATTCATTTGTAATCGTCAAATTTGTCCTCGGGAGTTAAAGAGCTCTCAACAGTAATTGACACACAGTGAAGAAAATGAAGTGTTTCACATACAGATCTGAGGAGCAGAGAAACCTGAGGGATGATTATATATTAATGCATTCGCCACAGGAGACTGACGCAGTTCTGATGGTGGACATTAGGTGGCAGCACTACATAGCTTTAATCAATCAGAGCTTCTGGTGATGTGATGACACTTTTAACACAATGTGCCAGTCAAAGGTTTAGAAAAATATACAGTAAAAATAGTTAAATATATTAGAATTTAACATATCTGTTTTATATGTGAATATATTGTAAAGTGTAATTTATATCCAGTGATCAATGCTGAATTTTCAGCATCATTACTCCAGTCTTCAGTGTCACATGATCCTTCAGAAATCATTCTGATATGATGATTTGAAGCTCAAGAAACATTTATGATTATTGTCAATGTTTTTTGTCAAACAGTTCATATTTGTGTGGAAACAGTGAAATACTACTGTTGAAAAGTAAGATTTAAAAAATCGTAATAATAAACTATTCATTCTGCAATGCTACATTTAAATTGATCCAAAGTGACACTTTATAATGTTACCATTTCAAAGAAATGACCATTCTTTTCATTTTAAAGTAATCTTACTGAAGCCAAACGTTTTGGCCAATATTTCTTTAATTTAAAAATATATTTTAATAATTTTTATTATTTTATTTGATTATTTATTAATATTTAGTTATTTTTATTTAAACGTTTTATTTTTATTCAATTCTTTTTATTTACTTAGAATCTTTTGTAACATTATATTTCAAATAAATGAACATTCTATTCATCAAAGAATCCTGAGAATAAAATGAATCTGTTTCGTTATGGAACTTGAACATGATGTTTGTCTTTATTAGACTGATGTCTGTGTTTTGGTTGTAAATCGACTCATGAGGTGATCAATAAAGATTAGAGGTTTAATTAATTTAAGGCCGTATGTTTGCTCTCGGTGGATGAAATGAATTTTGCTGTGAGTCTACGCTCACCTGCTGTGTTTCCAGCTGGTCACTGCATGTGTCCTGTGTGACCTCTGACCCGCACACTGAACTCAACCACTAGATTGTGATTCAGGATTGCGTGTTTGCATTGAATGCAGCGTAACACATAGTAAAACCATGGTATTTTGAGAGATACCGTGATGTACAGTAAATCTGAAGTCATGTTTTGTACTCTGTGTGATTGTACTCGAGTGAATCTCAGTAAAACATGTCCCGTCATGTTTAAACAACACAAATGACTGATAAAATAAGGACTGTTTTTAGGAACAATAATAGTTTTTGCATTTTCATGACAATTAAACACATTAATTCTGCATAATTATTTTTTATTACATTATTATTTTTATTATTCTCAGTGGTGATTCTTATGACTTTCGGCTGTAAAAAAAAAAAAAAAAAAATCTGTAATATATTTTATTTAAATCAGCATATACTATATTAAGGACTGTATAATAAGTGCTACCATGATGTATAAACATTTTACAATTTAATTATTATATTTGAGTATTACTCAAAAATAATAAAATTAAAAATATTATTAAATATTACTTATTAAATAAAAATAATACCTATTTAATAGGTAATTACCTATTAGACTTCAATCTTTTAAAATTATGTCATAAAATTAACAACAATTTTATTATATTACTAAAACGAACAAATAACGCTATATAAAACTATATATGTATATAAAATAAATTGATAGTTTAAATGTTTTTATATATATATATATATATATATATGATATTTAAATTTATTTTTTAACTTTTTAGTAATTAATGTGTTTTATAAAACATTATATAAAACTGATTTCTGTTAGTTTCATTGAGTTTTGTTTTCTTTAAGCACAATATATATTTATATTTTACTCTTCTAGTGTGACCCGGTCATGTTGCGGCAGGTTTTTGTCTCTGTGAAATAAGGCCGTTGTTTTGTTGGCACTGGTTTTCTTCATTAACAAACCATCTGGGACCGCTGCGCCAACGGGCCGCTGGTGTTTGATCAATCTGCTCATATTTGGAGGCAGAATACCCCTGTGAGGCTCTGGACCGGGTCACGCTCCGCCGGCTCGCTGTCGTTTCCGTCACACGTGAGACTGTGTTCGGTGGTTCTCTGCGCTTTGACCCACTCGTGACTGTAAACGCCGTTTAAATGAATCCTGGAGAGCTTTATAGACTCCGTCTGCTCTCAGACTCGCATCGTTGATGTTTAGGTGTTTGTTTTGTTGTCTATAACACTGAAAGTGTTTGTGTTTCTCTCCAGCGAGGCCGCAGAGGAGCTTCAGCCCAGCTCTCACGCCACGTCTTCAGTCAAAACCATGACCAAAACACCTGCTGGAGCCCCTCGACAGGGCAACGGCGTCCCTCCACCTGCAGCCAAAACCTGGCATTCTGGGAACGCCGCAGGTGAGATGTTTAGATAAGCGGGAATGTGTTTCTTTATGCTTAAGGTCCATTTTCCTTTAGAAATACCTCTTTAAGGAATAAAGTACACAGAGTAACAGAGTACGTTTTTCTTTGTATTTGTATCTAGTATTTATTAATATTAATATTTGAGAGTATTTATTAATATTTTGAATTAGCTTTTATTTTTGTATTTCCGGTTTTCATTTTAATATTAGTAAATTTTTTGCCAAATTAAGTTTAATTTAGTTTAAGTTTTTAATATTAGGGTTTTAGTTTGCAGAATAACACTGAATATATTATATTATATTATATTATATTATATTATATTATATGTGTAAAGATATTTTATTTATATGAATTTTATTTATATATATATATATATATATATATATATATATATATATATATATATATATATATATATATATATATATATATGACAATGAATATTATATTATAATATTATGTAATATTTTTATATTATATGCAGTGTAACTCTACTATTACTAATATACTATTATAGTGTTTATTAATATTTTGAATTTTTACTTTTTATATTTTCAGTTTTAATTTTAGTTTAGTGCTTTTGTCATTTTTAAGTTTTAATAGCTTTATTTGTTTCAGTTTTAGTAAGTATTATGAGTAAATAGTTAATAAATAAGCTTAAAATTCAAATGTAATTTTTAAAATGATTAATTATTGTTTTTAACACACACACACACACACGCGCACACACACATATATATATATATATATATATATATATATATATATATATATATATATATATATATATCTTCATTTATATTATATATATTCATTTATATTATATCAGCTTTATTTCAGTGACTGTAAATGGTTTTAGTTTGTTTTAATGAACTATTAAATGCTCTGAGGAAGATGTGAATAGGCGTCAGTTCCTCAAGCGTCCTGTAGATGGCAGAGTGCACTGTTGGTTATGAACGCTTTGAGTTTATGGATGGTACAAACGAGAGCTGTTTTATTCCTAAAGCTGAAGTGATGATTATGACAGTCACATGTTTCTCTCGAGCGCAGACTGACCAGAGGTGTTGGTGTTTCTCTCCTCTGGGAGTGCCGTGGGTTGGAGGGTAAATATTTACCTGGGAATCAGGTGATCTGTGTTGAGCGTCTCGTGTTTACCCGTCATGCCCCTCTCTGCGCTCTTAAGAGCAGGTTGCTGACAGGCATTTCTGGCCCGGCTGACGGTGGAACACAGGTATCTCTGTGTAATATATGTATGTTTCGGACGGGACCAGCTGGAGCACCGCCACATGCACCACATGACCTGCGGAGACTGCCGAGCGCATTAAGATTCCTCGTCCGCTCATTCCGAGCGCTCTGTGTTCGTAGGGATCTTTGGGTCAGTGGTCAGGGTGGCAGAGGAACTCATCACGAGAGGATCTCTTCAATTAAAGCCGGTCGCAGCGATTGATTCCAGACGGACACGCCGTTCGGCAGCTGCGCGATTAGAAGAGAGGGAGCAAAAGGACAGGACGTCCGGCCGTCTCGTGCAGCATATGGGCTTCATTTCTGAATCAAACTGCGTCCTGATGTCTTTGCTTAAACTGCAGCTTCCTCTGCTCAAAATATGTCTGCATCACTCGAGACCTTCACAACAACTGTTTGTGATTTCTTTCTTTTTTCATTTTTGTATATGAAATATAAAGTATTATAATTTTTAATTTTATTTAAAGTAAATATATGCTTTACATATATAATAGGTTTTAGTCATTTTAAATAATAATAAATATTAGTTTAAGCTATACATTTAAATATATTTCTGTTTATATTTGTAATATTATAATAGTTCATTTCCAATAGTATATTTAAATGATAAATTATAGACATTATATACACATTTTTATAAATATGTATTTTGTATATGTAATTTAAAAAAAATATATAATATTAATAGTTTAAAATGTTTAAACGATCAATTATAAGTATTATAAACTTTAACTTATAACTGAAAATTTTAAACTTTTTTTATATTTAGTCGTATAATATATTATAGATTTTTGAAATGATAAATTGTTCATTATAAAATTATAAGCTTAAATACATTATATATACACTATTTTTATAAATGTATATTTTATATATAAAAATAAATACATAAAATACAGTTTTTAAAAACAAATTATAATATTAATATTAAAAATGTTTGAACAATCAGTTTTATTGATCATAATTTGTAATCATGTTATTAATTTTAAACTATTTGTTTTAATATTTGGTCATATGTAATATAGATTTTTTTTTAAATGATAAATTATTCATTATAAAAATACATTTTTAATATAAATTAATTCTAAACATGTTTATAAAATAATTATTTTTTAATTTATTTTATATCTAAATATAAATAATACAATACAGTATTCTTAAACATAAGATTTAAAACATTTAAAATGTTCAAACAATTTATTATTAATATTCTAAACTTTATAATTCATTTAAATTCATTTAAATTTTATCATTTTAAAACATACATTTGTAATATATTTATTACTATAAATCGACAATTGTAACATTCTTATATATATATATATATATATATATATGTAAAATGCAAATTTTAATGTATATATAATTTGTATGAATACTTTTGACCTGCTGAAGGTTACTCAGTAGTTGACCTCACCATCTGCTACTACTGAGTTCTCTCAGACGCGTTTGATGGACGGATGTTTTGAAACGTCAGAAGCGTTTCCTCAGCTGACAGGAAGAGCTCATCTTATCTCGCTCCAGTCTCAGGATGTGACGATCCTTCCACGAGACTCGCAGGAGAAATCCGTGATGACTCAGCTGCTGGTCCTGTGACCTTTGACCTACTGCTTCTCATTGGAGTTCTGTTAGCTTATATTTTCTCTGATACGTCGCACGGATCCGTCGGCTCGTTTTCCCTCCGTTACGTGGAAATTGAGTGGGCACATGCTCTGTGACCTGAGCGGCTTTGATTCCAGCACCGTCTGAATGAGCCGCTCTGTGCCGCCCACCGCGCCTCGCTGACCTCTGACCTCTCTGAGAAGGGAAGGCTTGTCCTTCCACTCCCAGAGACGGCCGCTTATTTTGCCAGGTGTCTCCTCCAGTTCTGGGAATGCTGTTTTTTTTCCCGGCCTGAGTAAATCGATCCATTGTTTTGCAGCCGTGCGGTGTGGATGTCCCGTCCGCAGATGGTCCGACGAACCCTTCAGAAGAGATAGAGTTCATATATCTTAACTAGAAGTTTCCATCACCTTTGGTCACGCTACATGGCCACGCACAATCCCGGCCGATCTCATTACCAGTTTTGTCTTCCGTAACACAGACGCTGTTGTGGGTGAAGTTCAGCGAGGGGTCGCACAGATTGAAATCTCTTTCTCTTTGATTAGGGCTTCCCAAAGCAGGTGCACCTGCGCCGCAGTCGGGACGGGTCAGCAACAGCCTACCGAAGGGGGGACCCAATCGCCCTGCGCCTCAAGCTCACCCCAGCGACCAGGACGATTCACTGGTGCAGAGAGCCGAGCACATCCCGGCGGGAACACGGACGCCCATGTGCGCTCACTGCAACATGGTCATCAGGTCAGCCGCTCGTGAGACGCCTCAACAACACACTGATGTTGAATGTGTCATTTAACCCTTACATCCACAGATCAACAGTTGCAACTAGTGGTGCAAATACTAGTAAACTGACTAGTGCAAACCTTGGAAAATCACGTTTCGTTATTGTCCTCCCATAAATACTGCGTCTGAAAGGGAAACTCCTACAAATGCATATGCAATGAGGTCAGCCGCGAAAATAACCCAGAAGTTTTATAATGCCAAAATGAGGTTTGCTGTTAGTAAATCGTAAATCTGACCCTAAATATCTTTAGCATCAATTTTTATATATTTATATATATTTAAATATTAACTTTTATGTATATATATGTATATATGTATGTATGTATGTATTATTGGGGGCCAAACAGGAAATAATTGAATGTAAATCTGAATATATAGTTATAAATCCGAATATATAGTTAAATCCGAATATATAAATGTAAATCTGAATATATATAGTTATAAACCTGAATATATAAATGTAAATCTGAATATATAGTTATAAACCTGAATATATAAATGTAAATCTGAATATATATAGTTATAAACCTGAATATATAACTATAACTATATATTCAGATTTACATTTATATATTCGCATTTACATTTATATATTCGGATTTATAACTATATAGTCAGATTTACATTCAATTATTCCCTGTTTGGCCCCCCATAATGTATGTATGTATGTAAGATTATTTATATAAAAAACATTAAAAAAAATAAATGTATAAAAATGAAGTTAAATAAATAAAAAAAAAAAAAAAAAAAAAAAAATATATATATATATATATATATATATATATATATATATATTATTGTTATTATTTTATTTAATATAAATTAAAAATCATATGTATATGTTTATATATTTAAGACATTTATTGTAATTTCTTTCTAAATAGGGCATAAATACAAATAAAATACATATAAAAATAAATATTTGAAAATGAAATTAAATATAAATCTTTATCACAGTTTACTAACTCCAATATGACCTATAGTATTTGACCTGTAATGTCTCAAAAATAAATGATGAAAATTGTGTGTATAAATAAATATTTATTTATTTATTTAAAATTAAGAGATTATTTATTGTAATTCGTCAACAAAATTGTATGTAACACGATCCCAAAGACATCGTGTGGTGTGAAAACGTTATCTGAATGTTGCAGAAATTCACACAATAATAAATAATATCAATAATATCTAAATAATATTAGTAATAATATTAATAGACTCATTTCATTTTAGCAGCTCTAAACACACTGAAGCATCAGGTTGATTCTTTACTATACTTTTATGAAAAATGTTACTATTTTTTTGTAGGCTTGTCTGGGAACTTTACAGTTTAAAATGATCAATAATAAATTAGTTTGAGTAATAATTTTCTATTTTATTTATTTATGTTCTTAACGTGACTTAAATGTAAACTAGCATTCAAGCGTATGGAGTCGCTAAGATGATCTGTTCATTAAAGCTGCATTTAATTAATCAAAATACGGTAAAAACAGTGAGAATGTATTATAATTTAAAGTAACTATTTTCTATATGAATATATAGTAAAATATAATTTCAAGTGAAATTATAGTGTTGTAAGTGTTTATGAAATTTAAAGTGTTGTAACTCATGGTCTAAGAGTGGAGGGAAATGTCTGTGTGAAGTTTGTCGTGACAGTGAGGCGGTCACCGGTCAGGAGCTCCGACTCCTCCAGCTCGTCCCCAGAGAGTGCCGGTATCCGTTACGCCGCCGCGGCCCGCGCGCAGACTGCCAGACTCCTGCCGAAAGTGTCCGTGACATCCAAGCTTAAAGTCTCCGTTTTCTGCATTTGATATCGCCGCTGTCTGTTGTTTTCCCTTCCAGCTAATCATCCGATTTGTAACCCGCATCCCCGCCGCCGTCCTCACGTTACCCCGACGGATCCTTCACATTGGCTGTTTGCACAAGAGCTCTGATGTCACACCAAACGTGCAAAATTTCACTCAAAAATCATCACTGAACGTCTGTTTTATGAGGAAGAAAAACATTCTGGAAACACTTTTCAATAAGTTCCCATTAACTAACAATGTTAATTGTTATTTATGTTAATATTAATCTTAACGTTAGTTAATAAAAAAACAACTGTTCTTTAATTCATTAAATAAAACTTTTGATATTAATATTGATTAAATGTTCAAATTAACATTAACTAACATTAATAAATGCTGTAGAAATATTCTTAGTTCATGTTAACTAATGTAGTTAAATAATGTTAATAAATGAAACCTTATTGTAAAGTGTAAAACCATTTTTTAATTGTGGATGCAGCATTATTGTAATCAATGAGATACTGTGAGTTTTATTAATAGTATTTATTAAAATTATAAAAGTATAAATTAAGTTTATTTTTATATTTTCCCTGTTATTTGTTTTCAGTTTTTTTTTGTGTATGTATATATATATATATATATATATATATATATATATATATATATATATTTTATATATATATATATATATATATATATATATATATTTTATATATATATATATATATATATATATATATATACATATTTTATATATATATATATATATATATATATATATATATATACACATATTATATATATATATATATATATATGTGTGTGTGTATATATATGTGTATATATGTGTATATATATATATATATATATACACACACACACATATATATGTGTGTGTATATATATATATATATACACATTATATATATATATATATATATTTACACATATTATATATATACACACACACATATATATATATATATATATATATATATATATATATATATATATATACACACATATACATATATATGTGTGTATACATACATACACATATATATATATATATGTATATATATGTATATGTGTGTGTGTGTATGTATGTGTAATATTTATTAGTGTAGAATTAAGTTAAACTAAATGAAAATGTAGCAGAAATTATGTATTTTTTTTAAATATTATTTTATTGTATTTTATTTATTTTTATTATATAATATTATAATACTAGTTTTGTAGTGTTTGCCTTTTTTTAGATTTTTTTTTTTAAATGCCTGTAGTTTTTATAAATATTTATTTTTTAAGATTATTTTAGTGTGTGTGTAAGGACATATACAATATATGTACTGTTGAAAAGCAGTATATATAGTACAAGTAATATTTATTAGTCTAGTATTAAGTTAAACTAAATGAAAATGAGAAATGTAGCTGAAACAAGTTAATGTATTATGTTATTCTATTGTATTTTTATTTTATATTTTAGCAGATGGGAAGGTGTAGTGAACGAAGCGCAGCAGTGGAGCCGTTATTTGTCCTGCCGATTGTTAAATAAGCGTCTCTGGTGTTTTCAGGGGTCCGTTCCTGGTGGCCATGGGCAAATCGTGGCACAAGGAGGAGTTCAACTGTTCACACTGCCGCAGCACACTGGCAGACGTGGGTTTCGTGGAGGAGCGCGGCTCCGTCTACTGCGAGCGCTGTTACGAGCAGTTTTTGGCCCCGACCTGCTTCCGCTGCCAGCAGAAGGTTCTGGGGGTGAGTGACCTTCACTGCAGGAACATGTTCTGTGTGTGTGTGTGTGTGTGTGTGTGTGAGAGAGATGTGAACAGTTCCTCAAACTGTGTTGTTGGGAAGAAATTAAATTAAATTAAAAGATGTTACTGAATATATGAATGTCACTGTTAACTAGTTAGAGATCTGTTGCGTCGTCCATCCACATCTCCTCTCCTCCTCTTCTCCATTGATCTCCATGATTCTTTCCCTGTAAAGCTTCATTCCTCCATCATTCCCAGCCTCCCCCTCCTGCTCTCTCTCTGAGAGTGTGGGACTGTGGGAACGAGCTTTAATCGGGATCATAAGGTCTGGTAAAGCTGGCACCGGCCGCTCAGATGTGTGACAATTAGCACCGGCTGCGTCGCCTCAGCTTTAGTCGGCTTCAGTCGGCTTCAGAAAGCCACGGGCCGGAGGAGCCGATCGGGCGGAAGGGCTTCAGTCGTTTAATGAGCGCTTCTCCATCTGGGACACTTTCTGAGCAGAGACAAAACATGCTGCAGATCATTTAATGCCTCTGATCGAACGTCATTACATCAGATCAGTGTCCTCTTGAAATCAAGTTCAGTCCATGTTTTCAATGTTCCAGGACAGGGTTTCATAAACTGAGTTGAAAAAAAGCTAAATTAAAATTGAATAAATGTGGCTGCATGATAAAATGATTAAATAACATTTGTTTAATAACAAAATGTGTGCTAGGTTAACTTCATTTACAGCATTTCAGCAGCATTCTGCCAAAATAAAAGCTCAAGATTTTGAAATGTTACTCCAGTCTTCAGTGTCACATGATCCTTCGGATGAGACGTTAAACCGAGGTCCCGACTCTCTGTGGTCGTTAAAAATCCCAGTATGTCCTTCGAAAAGAGTAGGGGTATATCCCCGACATCCTGGCCAAATTTGCCCACTGGCCTCTGTCCATCATGGCCTCCTAATCATCCCCATACACTGATTGGCTTCATCACTCTGTCTCATCTCCACCAATCAGCTGGTGTGTGGTGTGCGTTCTGGCGCAATATGGCTGCCGTCGCATCATCCAGGTGGATGCTGCACATCGGTGGTGGATGAAGAGATTCCCCCTTCCATATGTAAAGCGCTTTGAGTACCCAGAAAAGCGCTATATAAATGTAACGAATTATTATTATTATTATTATTATCCTTTAGAAATCATTCTGATATGATGATTTGATGATCATGAAACATTTATGATTATTATCAATGTTGAAAACAGTTCATATTTGTGTGGAAACTAACTTTTTATTCATCAAAGAATTCTGGAAAAAAGTATCAAAGAACTTAATTTTCTTACACTATAAATCTTGATCACTTTTTGTCAATTTAACACATCCTTGCTGAATAAAAGTATTAATTTCTTTCAAAGAAAGAGAGCTTAAAAAAAATTACTGACCTCAAACTTTTGAACAGTTGTGTATATTGTTATAAAATATTTCTATTTTGAATAAATGCTGTTCCTTAACTTTTTATTCACAAAGTTTCCAACATTGATATTAATTCATCATATCAGAATGATTTCTGAAGGATCATGTGACACTGAAGACTGGAGGAATGCTGAAAATTCACAGATGATCACTGGATATAAATTATATTTTAAAATATATTAAAAAAGAAAATTATTATAAATGGTAATAATATTTCAAAATATTACTGTTTTTACTGTATGTTTGATCAAATAAATGCAGCCTTGAGCAGAAGAGAAAACATTAAAAATAGTGATTTGACCGGTAGGTACTATATATGTATTATGAATAAATATGAGTTAATATTTAGTAAATTTTTATATAATATTTATTTATTTATTTATTTTATTTATATTTATATATAATTTTAACATAAAAGCATTCAAATGTAAACACTTACTAAGACAGATTTAAAAAAAATAAATAAATCCTTATCTGCGAGTAAGATGAGTGATGTCGATTGAAAGGTTGAGGTCTTTTAATCAGTTTTCATCTGCTTACAGGAAGTCATCAACGCCCTGAAGCAGACCTGGCATGTGTACTGCTTCCTGTGCGCCTCCTGCCAGCAGCCAATCCGCAACAACACCTTCCACCTGGAGGACGGAAAGCCGTACTGCGAGACTGGTGAGCCATTACCCATAAACCCCACCCACGAACACCCCCGTCCCGGGAAACAAACGCTGTGGCGTCGTAACCCCCCGTTAAACACTCCCTGATCTTTACAGGTTATAAGAGAACCGTAAAAACGTCACTGCATGTTAACTAGGGTGGGAGAGCTTTTTTACTTCACTAAACTTTAACTTTAAGCATTAAATCGTACTTTTTACTCCGCTACGTTTCAAACGCAGCAGTGTGATTAATTCTGGGCTGTTTTCGGATCTCTTTAGATTACTACACCCTCTTCGGCACCGGCTGTCACGGATGTGACTTTCCCATCGAAGCGGGTGACAAGTTCCTGGAGGCGCTGGGATTCACCTGGCACGACACCTGCTTCGTGTGTGCAGTACGTGAAACCACCGAGTCTGTTTAAGAAATGTGCCCGTCTACAGGCTGTTTGATAGACGGGACGCACTATACTTGCTTTTGAAAAAATGCAGTTGACTGATGCTTTCATCCGAAGCTCGAGCATTTCTTTACTGCAAAAGCGCAGTTCGTCCTCAGTGTTTCTGTCCTGTTTTCCAATTTTTAAATCGAGATGATGGAGAAGAGTATGAAGATATTGAGACTTGTTAAAAATGAAGTGAGTTTGTGCTTAAAACAAGATCAAATATTTACGGAAGCTTGTTTCCGCCACTGGATAAAAATTAATAAACGTAATTCTGACTTTACATCTCACAATTCTGAGAAAAGAAGTGTAAATTCGCAATTGTGAGAAATACAGTCAGAATGACCTTTTTTATTTTTAATTGTGTCAGAAACAGGCTTGCATAAATATCTGCCAGAAAAGGCAGAGTCAGAAAAAGAAACTTATTTCAAAGGGAAGCGAGTTTATTTGTCTGTCTCCACTGGCAGATATTTGTTCTTGTTTTAAGCTCAAACTTTCCTTATCTTCAGTAATTGTGTTCCTCCTGTCTTGATTTAAGAATGTTTGGATATTTGTGCTGGAAAACAGAAACACAGTGGAAGAACATGATTTTTCAGATGCTGTTTGAGCTCCAAGCATGCAAAATGCCATGTCTCTGTATTTGAAAAATGTCCAGTTACAAGCACAAATGTTGGTGAAAGCATTATTTTGTGAATTTTGATTTGTGTTCTTCTCTCTCTCTCGTCCTGAAGGTGTGCAGCACGAGTCTAGAGGGTCAGACCTTCTTCTCCAAGAAAGACAAGCCCTTGTGCAAGAAACACGCTCACACGGTCCAGTTCTGAGCGCTCATGCTCTACGACGGCGTGAAATCAAAGCTTGCTGGTCATATCTTACATTCGCGAGATTTTAGTATGTGAATGTTTTTGCTAAGAGATATATTTTCTTTGATTTTCCTCAACACCGCATCAGAACGACGCACATTTACATCAGAGTTTATAGTTTTATAAATAAATCACACTGCAAAAAAATGTTCTTCCTCAGTATTTGTCTCGTTTTCCAGCACGAATACTAATATACGAATGTTTAGGTATTTGTGCTGAATAAGAAAATCATGTTTTTTGCAGTGCAGATGTTTTTGGAGACCATCATAAAGCTTTTGATCAGATACTGTTGAATGCAGTATTCCTTAATAAGGTTCTTTAACGTTCAGTGTTGCATTGTGGATGCTTTTTGTGTCCGTATCATGTGAAATTTATTTTCAGCGTTCCAGAAGTTCCACGTGTATTTAAAGAGCGTATTTTCCCACATTCTCGCATGAAATCACTGGTGGACTGTGGGATCGGTGGAGGTGTTTTACCGTGCGTCGGGTTCTTGTCTCCTGCGTCCCGCTGCAGTTTGACCGGCCGCTCCACACAGAGCTCTATTTATGCAGGTATATTTATTGAGGCAGGAGGGATGATGATTTCTGGGGCTTTCCAGGGGCTTTGCACATATTTTACGGCACAGACAGCGTCAGTGCTTTCAGAACGGTGATATTTAATGTTTTATGTGTTATTTCTGTGCGCGGTCTATCGGTGTGAGGTTTGTGGGATATCTGATCGTCTAAGTGCCTTAATAGGTTCCGATTAAAACTTTATTTGTGCTCAAATGATGACTAATATACAGAAACATTTTCCTTATTTCTGTTTTATAATCTTTAGCTCTTGTTTTTAAGCTAATATGGGTTGATGGTTCATGTGCATCTTTGTCTTTTTTTGATGTTGTCGTTTCCTGTAATGCATTATTACGAGCGGGGATGAATAATAAAACACTGTTCTTATCAAAGTCTCGGTGTGTGATTGACTTTCTGTATGCCACACGGATCAAACTATTGAAAACATTTCTGTTAATTTAGATTAGTTAACTTGTGTTTAAAAATATTAAATAAGATATAAAACACTTTCCCAAAACACGTTGACATCACTAATATAAATGCCTTAATGAGGAGTGTCGTTTGCGCGTCACCTGAGACCGATCCTATGGATTCCCAGATCCCAAACCATCACACCACCACAACCACACGTCCTGTGCTCCCGTTTCATCTGAGGGCAGATTATTTTCAGTCACTAGGAAATGGATATTGGCAAACTCTCGCCTCCTTCCGGTAATGGTTGGGTTTGCCAGTAGATCGCAATGTACATTTAGACTGTAAAAACAGTATTAATAATAACCTTTTGGACATGTCCTCACTTTTGGCAAATCCATTACATTGAGTGAAATGAACCTGAGAGAAAAGTAGAATTTAATGTGTTAATTATGAATTGTGAGAAAAAAAAATGGTGAGAAAAATCAGAATTGCGTGAAAAAAGTAAGAATAGCAAGAAATAAAATCAGAATTGCGAGATATAAATTTGCCATTGCAAAAAAGTCAGAATAGTGAAGAAAAAAGAATAGCGAGAAAAAAGTCAGAATTGCGAGGAATGTCAGAATTCTGAGAAAAAAGTAAGAATGGTGAGAAAAAAAAGAATTGCGAGAAGTCAGAATTTTGGGAAAAAAGTAAAAATAGAAAAAAAAGTAAGAATAGTGAGAAATGAATTCAATTGCGAGATATAAACTTGCAATTGCGAAAAAGTCATAATAGTGAAGAAAAAAGAATAGCGAGAAAATTCAATTGTGATAAAAAATCAGAAAGTAAGCAAAGTGAGAAATAAAATCAGAATAGAGAGACAAACTCGCAATTGCAAAAAAAAGTCAGAATAGTGGGAAAAAAAGAATTGCGAGAAGTCAGAATAGCGAGGAAAATTCAGAATTTCGAGAAAGAAGTAAAAATAAAAGAATAGCGAGAAATAAAATCAGAATTGTGAGATATGTGCAATTGTGAAAAAGTCAGAATCGCAAGAAAACATCAAAATTGTGAAAAAAAGTAAGCATAGCGAGAAATAAAATCAGAATAGTGAGACATAAACTTGCAATTGCAAAAAAAAGTCAGAATAGAGAGAAAAAAGTCTGAATTTTGAGAAATAATTTTCTTCCCCTCACAATTGCGAGTTTATATCTCAATTCTGGCAACAACAACAAAAAAGAAGATAAATTACCACGAGATAAAAATTGCCTTTGTAATTTTTTTATTCTGTAGCAGAAACTTCAGGGACTCGTTCAGTTTGATGTCGGCACTGAAGCACAACTAGTTTTAATGATCAGAAATGATTTCGCAATTACATCCTGAATGGCATGAAATTAATTTGATAAAATATATTAAATAAAATATTTTCACATATAAATTTCAAGTTCGATTTGTTCGAGTCATAAGGGTGTATTTTTATATATTGATATGATTTAATTCAATATTATGATCAAATTGTTTTATATATTTAATTTTTGTAGTTTCACGCTGTAATGTCAGGTAGCCTTTCTTTCGATATTTTTCAACCATTAGTTTGATGTGAAGAGCGGCAATATTACCCTTACAATTTGAATATTTTTTTGGGGGGTTATATGAAAGCAGATTTTATATAGTATTTGACGATCTGTTTTCAGGTACAGTATATAATTGATAAGGTGTATTTAGGATATTTTCTGTCGTTAGTTTGAGGTTTAGAGAAGGAAAATGGTGGTGCAAGATTATATATTTGATCAGATGAAAATGTTTCTGATTTACCTAGTGTTGGTTTAGCAGCATATTTTGTATATTTTTGGATCATAAAGTGTATTTCTGCCCATTTGTGTGATGTGAAGAGCAAATTTAGGGGTTTTATTTGATATTTTTTAGTTACAAGGTGGTTATGATTGTATATTTAGGATCCAATCACTGAAGATAGTTGTTTTTCTTGATTAGTAGTGTCATTCCCGATTATTAAAAAATGGTGAAATTTGGTACATCGATAGAGATGGTCCTGAAGAGTAATCTGACCAACTTTGAAGTCTCTACAACATACTCCATAGCGCCACCGCGAGTTCAAAAAATTTACTTTTCTTTTTGTTATAACTTTTGAACACTGTAGTGAAGGAGATTTGGTTGATAAAGGTGTATTTGTGTCATTAATTCGAGGTTCAGAGCATATTTTATTATAGGTGTTGTGTATTTTTGCTATTTTCCTGTGAGGTGAAACGCGATGAGGAGGCGGCACTGAGGTGTATTTCTCTGAGGCGTCAGGGGTTGGAGCCTCTGCGCTTCAATACACACACACACACACACACACACACACACTGAAGGAAAGAAAACCAGCTTTCCTCCTTGAGTTGGGCAGACGGAGTCCGTTTAATCTCACAGAACAAACGGCATCGAGTAATTCTTCGCTAAATGTTTCTATGTTCCGCGGACACGCGCGTGAGGAGCTGATGAAGCTTTCTGACGGACTTTAGAGGCTCGTGAATGAAGGTGAGTGTTTAAACGCCAATCTGACACGTTCACCGAGACTTTGAGTGTTTAATCCGCCGTACATATCGATGAAGTCACCGATCCACGAGCAGATTCCTTGTTTGTCCGTACGCGTTTGTGCTCGTGCTCGTATTTATGAAAGTTTCTGCGTTTTGCCGCTAAGGTCGCGCACACTGACTGAATCTCTGCAGTCTCTCAGAAGTTAGAATAATTCTCACAAGCTGTCAGCTCTTGAGTTTTAGTGGTACTAGTTAAAGAGAGCTGAAAGATTTTTGATGGACGAAAATAATCCGATTTAACTGTACGATGATATTACTTTGCGTACATTTTCAAGTATCCAAATGATGAAATCAAGCTCTCATTGGTCAGATTATCTGTGGAATTTTTCTTGACTTGTTGAGGGACAAAACGATCATGAATTATTCCTGAAGGTGTTTAACCGGTTGTTTCTATAATAAATGATATTGCATAACTCCTTCATTGAGCTAATCAAGGTCTTACGAAACATTCTGACTGTTTTTGTAGATGTTGAGAGATCTGAACGTCACAAATCCATAAGGAGCTTCATTCATCACTCTGAGGTAAGAAGGCGGTTTAAAAAAATAACCGTTGGTACTGTGATGACGCGTTTTAACGGCCATCAGCATCGTAAATCGTCCAAAGTTTTTATTATTTTCATTAAAAAATATTTTTAATGTACATTTATAGCATTTTACTTTGTGTTACATTAGCTTTGCATTAAAAAAGCAAAAAAAAAACTAAAGTTCGTTAACGCGGCTGTGGGAGTGACTGTCAAATCTTTCTCTCTTCTGAGTGCTGTTATCAATCTCTCTTTTTTTCCTCTTTTGAAAGTTGTGAAAACACTATTGTGGAGTTTTTCCTTTTGCTGCAAAAATTCATATTTCATGTAGTCTCTTACAAAAACGCTTACGAAGTAAGTTTACCCTGCAATGGCGAACGCCGGAAACACGAAACCCGCAAGTGTTGAAAATTCCTCCGCTATCGAATGTTTGTTTATTTTTTTGCATCGGACTGAAATAATTGCGAGAAGGGTCTGTTCACAATGAAAGTGTTGTTTGAAAGTTGATTTGAACATGGTTTCCAAGCTAAAGTGTGTAATTTCTGCTCCATCATCAAATTGAATTGGAAAAATCGTTTTCAAACAGTTTCCCTAAACTCTGCCATTGGTCATTCGCGCAGATAGACCCGCCCCCAAAGTCACATCATTGGTCGATCCTGAAGTAGGGCCGCTCAAGAGTAATTAGGGCTGTGAGAAAGTATTTTACCATTGAATAAATGACACTCTTCGGTTTTCAAGGAAAACATGTTCGTTTAATGAGTGCTGGGTGATTTTGAGGCTGATTTTCCCATGAGTGAGACCTCGGATAAAGCTCATTACATGGCTTGTGTTGGGAATGGAGTACTAGTTTACTTGCTGATTATGTACTTTTATATTGTGTGCGGTGATGGTCTATAATACCCGGTTGAGAGCTGTAATATGACTTTAATGCTGTCTGTGTAGCAGATAATGAAGTAAAGACGACAGATTTGCCATCAGCATCGTCCGATCTGATCTCACGGCTCTTCGGTCGTAGCGGGTCGGCTGTGTGTTGTGATATCGCGCGGTGCCGTGAGTATCGTGTGTCTGATAAGCGGTTCTTTGGGAGCGTGTCAGCGGGGGCCGTTATTGAGTGTCAGCGGCTACAGGAGTCATTTATACTGCGGCGTAACGAGAGAAAGCCATTACAGGGCCCGATGTGTGTTTTGGGTGGGATTTCTAAAAGCCTGCGTGTGGGAAAGTGCTCATTTCGTCTGCCGTGAGTCTGTGTGGTCTGGCTTTGGCGGCCGTAGGCATGTTTGAATTAAACCCAGTGGGCCGGTGCTGTTTTATTGCTTATACTTCACTGCGGCAAAATACGGTGTGAAAACGTGTCTTCGTTGGGCCCGCAGATGTTACGTCACAGGTCACGGCTGGTGGCAATGCTAACCACAGTCTGCTGTTCCGCACAAATTCACTTTAGCACTTGGGTTGATCAATATGGGTTTTGATGGCTGATTCCAATATCAAGAGAGGGTGGAAAATATAAAGCTAAAATAAACCCAGACAGTAGGGCTGCACAAATTTGGGGAAGAACGACTACAAATTCATTTAGTCATTTTTCATAAATAAATTACAATTTTTTTTTGCCAAATTGTGCAGCCCTACAAGCAAGCACAGCAAACCTGGTGTTCTATTTTATTTTATTTTACTATCAACCACATAGTAAAACCCTAGCAACCACCCCGAGTACCCTAGCAACCACATAGCAACACCCTAGCAACCACCCGAGTACCCAAGCAACTGCAAAGCAACCACCCGAGTACTCTAGCAACTGCATAGCAACCACCCGAGTACCCTAGCAACTGCACAGCAACCACCAGAGTACCCTAACAACCCCATAGCAACACCCTAGCAACCACCCAGAATACTCTAGCAACCGTATAACACCCACCCTTGCAACCCTCATTTAAGCTTCCTTCCTATCTAATAATTTTTAAATCCATCCATTCATCCAAAATTGTGTTTTGCAATTACTAAACTAATACTTAAAATCTGCAAAACCTTAAAACTTAAAGCTGTTAAAACTACTTCAAACTTTCTCGTCTAGCTTTCTCAAGCCGACTTCAAAGTTTGTTTACGAACTTTGCTGATCTTTTTTATTTAATTTAATTTAATTTAATTTAATTTTATTTACAATTTTTCACAATCGCACATCACAATTTGACCAGAAAAATCGCAATTAGATTTCCCCTCTCCAAAGCCCTACTATAAATAATGATTATTATATAAAAAAATAATTAATAACAACAACAACAACAACAATATTATTATTATTATTATTATTATTATTATTATTATTAATAATAATAATAATCATGTGAAAAATCATGTATGAATATTATTTTATTAATACTCATACAGATATTGACCACAGGAAAAAAAAAAAAAAAAAAAAAAAAAAAATATATATATATATATATATATATATATATATATATATATCTATATATAATTTTTTACTCAAATATATAGATATTTATAGTACTCAAAAATGCTAAATAATATTTAGAAAATGGCCATTATATATTAAGACTGCTGTTGGGAGATTGAGAGCTGGACTGGCGTCTTCTGTCAGTCATGAACAGGTGCAGTTATTGACTGATGCTTATTATCTCAAAGTAAGCTGAATATTGTCTGACCATCCGGTCCATTTCTAATAGGTCCATCCGTCTCTCTGATTGAAATGTATTTTGAATGATAAGTTCAGCGTGTCTTGATTGGAGAGAGTGTGGCATGTGTCTGTTCCTGTGCTTTTAGGCATTCTGGAGTCTCTTTAATCGCTTTGTTTCCCAACAACTCTTAACATTAATGTTGCTATTGTGCGCTCTGACACGCCGAACACTGCGCCTTTGTGTGAGCGGCACGTAAAAGGATCTGTTGTGCGTCTCCCTCCGCTCTGAATCTGCATACCCCAAGGGCTTCTGGGAGAATTTAACAAGCTTCTGATGTTCCTGGAGAACGGAGGCGTGTGAGATTCTTTCACCAAGGTAAATTTCGAGCCTGGAGCTGCAGAGGTCAGAGTTTAGAGTCCGAATAATGAGCTCAGCGCAGTTTATTTCAGATTCAGAGGCGCCGCCACATTCGACATGAGTTTTGATGTGAACCTCGAGGCCTGACCGCCACGACACCAGTGATATTTACATGTAAGCATGGCAAAAAACATGGTGTAATGTGAATGTCTGAAGCAGGATGTGAGGAGTTACTCATGGTCCTTTCATACATAAGGAAATTATTCCATGGAATTTTCAAATGCTGTAACACATAACACTTTGTGGTTGCCAGGGTGTTGCTAGGCTGTTGCTACAGTGTTCTGAGTGGTTGCTAGGGGGTTGAGATATATATATATATATATGAGATATATATGTGTGTGTGTATGCATGTGTATGTATATACGTGTGTGTGTATGTATATGTATGTATATGTGTATATATAATGTGTGTATATATGTTTATAAATGTTTGTGTGCTAAAAGAGACCGCTGTCGTTCAGCAGCTGCGCTTCTGTCTGCAGCCTGAGCTGCATTAGTTGACCTTTGACCCCGCCTTCCGCTTTCATAATTGCAGGAAGTGAGCGTGGCCAATGAGAGCAAAGGATTGTGGGTTAGCATTAATGAGCACAGAGGTGGCAGTGTTGTTGAAGGGGCCGCTGCTCATGACGGGGAAACACTTTAGAAAGATGCTGGAGAAAATGTGGAGGTACAGCATAAATCATCTACCACAATGATGCTGGGATGTTGCTTTGTGGTTGCCAGGGTGTTGCGACAGCGTTGCATGGGGTCGCCAGGGTGTTGCTAAGGTGTTCCGAGGGGTTGCTACATGGTTTGTTACTGTGTGTGTGTTCAAATCTCTGTGTCTTCTGTTGGTGTCTTCATATTATTGGTTGATATTTGGAATGATTATTATTTAGCCCCGCCCACTTGGCCTCGATTACATCAGCATAAAAGAAGTTTTCAGAAGTGGAGAAATTTGAAGGATCATGTGAACACTTGCTCTGATGAATCGTTCTCCGAGAGAGTCTTTTATTATGAAAGTCAATCGAATCAGTTGTGATTTCTGGACGTGTTTTTCTCGCTACGGTTCGCAGTGTCGCATGTGAAAGGAATCAAATGCATCTCTGATCTCTCTGAAGCTCTGAAGATAAAAGCAAGCGATCGTTCACACAGATGATTTGAGTTATTATCTCCTCAACGTGTCACACGCTGCAAACTAAATGCGTCTGGCTTTTGACACGGCGACTGCGGGAGATTTACGGCCTCTCCGTCTTTGATATCCCACCGGGGCGACCCGCACACGGGGAAACAATTCAGCGCCAATGCGAACCCCTCCATCCATCCTCGAGTGTCGTGTTTGTTGATCGTCAGCTCTTCATGAAGTGTTTCTGGAGACGTTCTCGGCAAACGTTTTAAAGGCTGCCGGTAAGAATCACTCAGAGTGTTGAATGCGGCCACAGAGCTCCATTAAACCAGAGCACACATGCATTATGGGCACTGAGTTCCACTCAGGATGGCATGCTCTGTAGGGATTCGGATAGAAGACTGGAGCTGTGAAGAATAGAGATGGAATAGAACACTTCTGACTCAGTGATTCTTTTAGTTCACGATTCCAGACTGATTCCAGACTGTTTCCAGACAGGTTTCCGAACTCTCAGTGTTTGCTGTGTTCAGCGAAGACATCATGATGTTTTCTATTTATTAATTTACATATTTTTTTATAAACTTTTAATCATTTTTATTTTATTGAACCAATAATAATAATTACCTACTTACAAAAACAATTTAATATGACTGCCATGAACATTTCTGACTGAATCATTGATTCATTGAAATGGACAGAGTCAAACTTCAAAATGTTTAATGCAAAAAGTATAATTCAGTAAACATTTAGTCTTTTTTTTATTAATATTTAATCGTTTCCATTTTTAGGAAGCAATATATAAGCAACAATATTTACCTACTTACATTTTTTACAAAAACAATTTAATATATGAAAAAATACCACAGACTGCCATGAACATTTCTGATCAGCGATGCAATTGAATCATTGAATCAGAGTCATGAATTGATTCATTAAAATGGAAAGTTTGAACTGAATGAGATCACAAAATGTTTAATCCAAGAATTAGAACACAGAAAAAATGACTATTTTTTATAAATATTTAAACGTTAATTTTTTTGAAACAGTTTAAATGGCACATAAACATAAGAAACAAAATTTACATACATACATTTTTACAAAAAACTTGAAAAGATGATCATTTGAGCCATGATGCAATTGAATTGATTCATTTAAATAGGTTTGATCTGAATGTTCATTCAAGATGTTCATTCAAAATGTTTAATGCAAATATAATACAGTAAAATATAGTATTATTTATTTATTTTATGAACCCATATAAAAGTACATATAAATGTTTACACAAAACATTTTAATATGTGAAAAAGCTGTAAAGACTTCCATGATCATTTGAGTGATGATGCAATTGAATCATTGAATCAGAGTCTTTAGTTGATTCATTGAAATTGACATTTTGAACTGAATGAGATCTCCAAGATGTTCATTCAAAATGTTTAATGCTAGAAGAATACAGTAAAAATGTATGATTTTTTAAATAAATATTTAATGTTTTTTTGAACCAATGTAGTAGTACATAAAAATAAACAATATTTACATACTTTTTTTTTTTACAAAACATTTTAATATATAAAAAAGCTTCAATTGCGATGATGCAATTGAATCATTGAATCAGAGTGTTGAATTGATTCATTGCAATGAATCAAACTCAGACTTCGTTTTGTTTGATACTGAAGTTTAAATCTATTAAAACATCCGTCTCTCCTCCTGGACTTAATGAGCAAATATAAAGCACAAGCAAAATCTTTCTCTGTTCAATGTAACGTTCAGCCCTTCTTTGGTTCTGCTCTCACATCCCAAATGGAAAACTTTATAGATTTGACACACACAGGAAGTGCAGAAGAGAGCGATCGTGGCTCCCGATGGCTTTTCCATCTCTCTGTCTCTGGTTTCTGGTTTCACGCTTGAGTCCAGGTATGTGTGACGTGAGAGACTCACTCCCTACATCCATCATCCTCCGCGTTCACACACACATTCCCTCATGGTCACATCCACAAACAAAAGCTCCTGACAGGTTCCCGTGAAACACAATCGCTCCGCTGCTGTTGTTGTGACAGCGCTCTGAGCTCGCATCCGTCCGTCCGTCAGCGGATTAAAGAACAGACGGTTCGGGAAGAGACAGCTGCGCTCGCTGCTTCCCGCTTATTTCGAGTTCCACACATGGACTGAAAGAATCTCAGATGAGCCATGATAGTGAAACATGATAGAAGACGGATCCTCACTTACTTCTAGTGTTTTTTCCGCTGTTGCTTTTACTGTAATGCTAGTGCTTTGTCAGAACATCTCTCTCAGATTTATGATTGGCAGCAGTGTAGGAATCATTCAGGTCTTATTCATGACTCTCAGCATAGATCAGCTGCTCTGGATGAAGATGAAGATGAAGTCTGTTGAATGGAGCTAAAACAGTAATTTATTGAAAAAATATGATAAAAAAAATATTGTGTTTATATACATTTATATACATTAGTATTAGCTTATGTACTTTGTAAATACTTTCATCTGCTTTTAATTTGTATGTGAGTGTGTGTGTATATATATATATATATATATATATATATATATATATATAAAATATTTACTTATATATATTTGTGTGCGTTAGCTTATGTATTCATGAACTATATTTTATAAATTAATTTTGACAACATTAAAAACAACACTTTAAATACTGTAATCTGCTTTTTATTTTTGTTTATATATATATATATATATAGTGCATTATCTTATGTATTCATCAATCTTATTTTGTAAAAAAAATAATTTTAATAATAATATGAAATAAAAAATTTATATTAAAAATCAACATCGTAAATACTGTAATCTGCTTTTGATTTTTGTATATATATATATATATATATTCATCAATCATATTTTCTGAATTAATTTTGACAAAAAATTAAAAAAATTAACAACATTAAAAACAACAATGTAAAGACTGCAATCTGCTTTTTTTGAATATATATATATATAGTACATTAGCTTATGTAATCATGAATTACATTTAAATAAATTACTTTTGATATAAAATAAAAAAAATTAACAACATTAAAAAACATTGTAACTACTGTAATCTGCTTTTATTTTTGTAAATATATAATATTTATTCATTCATTCATATTTTGTGCGTTAGCTTAAGTATTCATGAATTATATTTTGTAAATAATTATAAATTAATTTTGAAATGAAATAAAAAATTTTATATATATATATATATATATATATATATATATACATATGTTTCTTCATGTGTGAATCATTTGTTGAATCTGCGTTTGCAAATCATCATGTTTTGCATCTGAGAGTCTCATTTTGTGAATGTAAATTTGAAAATCATATCTTGTGAATATGAATTTTGGTTGAGTTGCTGTTTGCAAATATGATAACGGATAACAGACGTGTTTTTATTCCTCCAGCTGTGAGGACGATGTGAACTGCAGTTGTGACGTCATTCCCGGCAAAACAGAAATAAATGCAGGACAGGGTTTAATTCGATCCATCAGAATTTGATTAGACCGTGAAAACTGGACCATGATGTCGTTGGTTACTAGTTTGTTCCTCATTCAGGTGGACTTGATGATGGACGTTGTTCGCATTAGAATAGTATGCAGTTTTAGTACAGATGGAGGTCAATGGAAGCAGTTACTATTTGTAGACGGATGTAGGCGAGCTTGATCCGCAGGTCTGGGGTCAGAGCCGTGGCCATCTTGATCCACTTTCAGTGAAGTTCAGGGCAGTTAAACCCCTGTAGACGTGAGCAACACATTCAGTCTGTGCAGCGCCATCGGATGAAAAGAAAAGAGGTGGTGAATTACTTCAAGCTGCCGGCCGAGCGTCTTCAGTCCCGGAGAGATGATCCGGAGAGTGGGCCTCCCATTAGCCGAGAGATGGATCGGAGTGGAGGAAGTGCGTGGACTGTGGAGTGCGGGTCAAATCTAATTTCTCCAGCTCTGGGAAGCGTAATGTGATTGCCGGGAGATGATTGGATGAGTCAGGACATCTCGCATCATATACGGACTGGAGAAGCTCTGAACGCAGGGTGAGAAAATCTAATTGTTCGGGGTCTTAATGTGTTCATTGTGTTTTCAAGAAATGAATCACGTCTGGAGGGACAGAAACCCTTCAGGTCCTCTTTGTGAGGTCATGAACGACGAAAACTGCTAGTAAAAAAGTATATCCTTTATATAATGTTCTGGTTCAGTTTGACCTGCAACACTTTTTTGAGTTGTCGGAAATACTAGGATGTTTTTCTTGAATTTGTGAAGCTGTTTCTCATTTACGGTCATGAAAATGCTCATAAAGTTTCAACGCTCTGACCTGGCCTGACGGGGGCGCTACAGCGGTGAAAGTGCGACTCGTAAACCGCTATCCGTAGTCTGGTATCGTTGGAATCCGGACAAAATGGATTCGCTCGTCAGTCTTCGTATTTTGGATTTTTTTCTTTTGTGAACTAGTCCTTGGTTTTTGGCCCTTTCGGAACCAAAAGAGTGCGGCGAGATTCTCCAGACTCTGATTGTCAATAATTATCAAAAAGTTTGATTCACGGTCTCTTAGGCCCGCCAAAACGTTCGAAGTGGGTGGAGACACTTTTACTAAAATGGCTATAAATTGTGAACCGAATGAGATATTTTCACCAAACTTGGTACAGATATGTAAGAGCTCATTCTGTGGTTGTGTGTAAAAGAATTCGGTGACTGGCCACTTGGTGGCGCTATAACAGAAAAAACCCCAGAAATAACTACTTCACCGTTCGACTTGAAAATTGGCATGCAGTGTCTTTGTCCGAGGTGCCATGACTGTCTACGAGGACACTGATGTTTTTAAAAAAACATGGCCTCCATCGGCCAATGAAGTTCGAGCAGCTGTCAGACAAGGTTAACAGAGGCCGATCGGAGCGAAACTCGCTGGGCCTGTTTGACCCACGACCCTAGAGGCCTGTGAGAAATTGTGTATTGGGATTGTGTATCGCACAGTTTTTCTCATACGCCCATGACATTCGTACCACATGGTAGATCTACTCGTTCTGAGCAAATTTGCCTCTAGGACCACCTCTGTCCATTGAATCGTTTGTTAAATATCGAAGAATATTTCAAAAAATAACTAGTGCTAGGTTTTTGGCTCAACCTTGACAACTGTTAAAAAGCTTTATAAACCATATATTACCAATGCTAAATTACCTATATTGGCTGTCTTTTCCATCTATGATTGAGACTGTTATAGGCTTGCTAATTAAAACAATATAGCTTTTTATGCATGTGCTTAAAGGCTCTAAAGCATGGGTCTTTAACCGGGGGTCCGCGGGAGTATTGCAGGGGGTCCGTCAATTAATGTTTGATCACAAAAAAAAAAAAAAATTAAAACATGGGTAAAAACATCACAGAGTCAAATTTTAATAAAATATATTTGATTTTACAAATTACATTAACAGC
This sequence comes from Zacco platypus, assembly GCA_038088235.1. NCBI lineage: Eukaryota > Metazoa > Chordata > Actinopteri > Cypriniformes > Xenocyprididae > Zacco > Zacco platypus. Next base: position 20,320,877 of record CM076086.1, read on the forward strand.
TTTAATAAAACCCTTCCATCCACGTGCAGTCACGTGATCTCATGATACCGTTAACGCAGACTATGAGCACTTTAATCTGAAAATACTACTGGCTAATAATTTATATACAATTTAGCTCACCAGAATGGATCGCTTTGTAATATCTTCAGCTTAAAGTTCAGGTAAATGTATAATCGTCCACCTGAGAGTAAAATTAAAATGTGAAGTTTTATTTAAACTTAAAGCTGAAGTTCATGTAAATGTAAAATTGTTCACCTGACAGTAAAATTAAAATGTGAAGTTCTGTTTTAGCCGACTGTCAACTAGCGCGCGCGTTCTGCGCCTGCGTATAAAGGCTATAACTGTCTATTTAAGCAGATATATTTGTCTATATTCGTCATTCAAAAGGGGAAAGCAAAACCAAGACTGCAAGTATACAAACCATAAACAAAGCAGCGCTTGCTTACCGCTTTGAATATCAGTCATGCTGATCAAGTTATTATTTCACTCCGCTCATTTTATTATGAAAATATTCGTGGATTCGAGTGCTCGGGTAAGATGACGTAAAATTAGAACAAGCTTCTGTCGGTGCCGTCATGACTTCTTTGCTTGCTTTCATAACTTTTGCTTATATTCTCGTGAACTGACTCGTTTGCTATCTAAACCGCCAATCAGAGTTCTCTCTCACTCACCGACGGCCCGACGCCGATTCAACATGTCGAAAAACACCCGACGAGGACCAACTTCAGCCGACGGTGCGGAACACACTGAGAAAACTTAGTCGGCCGACGAACAAAAACTGCCCGACGGCCGACCGTCTGCTTGGTGTGTTCCGTGCTTTAAGTTGAAGTTCAGAGAAACGTATAATTGTCCACCTGACAATAAAATTTAAGTGTATAAAACTGCAAATTTATTAAAATAATTGTGTTCAAGTCAACTCTGAACTTAATAAACTGTGATTTTAATTGCAACAGTTTGTTATGATTCATAAATCTCTTTAACAATGAAAATATAGCCTACAGACAACATACAACAACATGGTTCTAATCTATATTGTCTCAACATAATATTACTATCGTAATATGATTGATTTCTATTAATATCAGAGGCTCTGTTTGACACATTTCGTGTCAGGGGTCCCTGCTCTGCTCTCGCTCATCTAAGGGGTCCTTGCCCTGAAAAACGTTGAAGACCCCTGCTCTAAAGAGATTGAACCCCGATAATCGCTGCTCACAGCTGTGTTTATTACTGTGATGTTAGTGGCTCAATTTGAGCCGCAGAATTCATGTTTAAAGCAGGTCCAAAGACTGGAAAAAAAGAAAAGATGTATTTTGCATGTCAGTTTCTCAACTTCCCTCTGAGGGTATTTACATTTACTTTTATGCATTTGGCTGATGCTTTTATTTATAGAAATAAATAAACCATTTTTATTAGTTTATGCATCTGATTTTTGCTTGGAATTAATCCCATGCTTTCTGAGTGAATGAATGAATGGATAAATTAATTAATTACTGATGATAACTTTCACATTTTGTGAAAAATAAATACATAATAAAATAAATAAAACTTTTTTTCGTTTTTTTTTTTGTTAAATATGGTTTTAAAATATGGTGCATCACAAGGTTATTATCATGAACTAAAAATATTTAAATAATTTCTATTAATTGGAATAGAGCTGAAACTACAACTGAAATAAAAATAAATTGAACCTAAATAGCAATATTTTTTTTAAAAATGAACTAAAATTAACATGAAAACTACATATATAAAAATAAAATCAAACTATTAATGAAACTAAATTAGAGCTAAAATAACACAAATGTCAAAGATTTACAGATTTTTTTGGGGAATTGCAATAAATCCAATCCAAAAGATTTTTGGACATTTAGCTCCAGCTCATTTAGTTCAGGAGAGCGTGATGTTTTCTTCCCTTCAGACGCGTGCGGACTGAATAAACCAGATCTGTGTCCAGAGACGGGGACCTATTGATCTTGATATCGATCCATTTACAGCAGAGGTCTCGCTCCGTCAGGCCAGTGTACACACCCTTCCCTCGGAGATCCAGAGCCATCGATCAGCTCCGCGCTCACATCAAAGAGCCGCTCAAATCATTATGTCTTCATATATGAATAATTATTTAGACTGGAGTGGATTTGCATGTTTGCTTTGGGTTCAGGTTTGCTTTTCTATGACCTCACGACGATCCTTGCAGCTTAAAAGCCGTCATTTCATAACTAAAATGATTTTTCTGGATCATTCTGGAAGTAGAATAAACGTACCGTAGCTTTAAGAGCTCAAAACTTCCATATATGGAAACGGAGTCCTAATGATTATGACATCAAAACCATGAGCTCATCAACAGGATTTTTTAAAATTTTTAATCTCACTAGAGGATCACTCTGATTCACAAACAAATGATTCTTTTCATCAGGATCTTTTAATGAATCAGTCACCAAAAAGAGTTTGAATCAGTTTAAATAATTACATGTTGAGCTCTAACTCCATATATGGAAGCAAAATCCCAATGATAATCACATCAAAACCATGAGCTCATCAACATATGACCGCCCACTTTTACATGTCAATGCATATGAGTGTGTGTGATTGTGTGTGTGCATGTGTGTACTTCTGTGTGTGCGCGAGTGAGTGTGTGTGTGTGCACAAGTGTGTGTGTGCGCGAAAGTGTGCGTGTGTACTTCTGTGTGTGCACGATTGTGTGTGTGTGTGCGCAAGTGTGTGTGTGTGTGTGTACTTCTGTGTGTGCGCGAATGAGTGTGTGAGTGTGTGTGTGTCATTGTGTGTGTGTCATGTGTATGCGTGAGTGTGTGTGCGAGTGTGTACGTGCGCAAGTGTGTGTGTGTATGAGTGTGTGTTCCCCTTGAGTGAGTGTGTGTGTGTGTATGAGTGTGTGTTCCCCTTGAGTGAGTGTGTGTGTGTGTGTGTGTATGAGTGTGTGTTCCCCTTGAGTGAGTGTGTGTGTATGTGTGTGTGTTCCCCTTGAGTGTGTGTGTGTGTGTGTGTGTATGTATGTGTGTTCCCCTTGAGTGAGTGTGTGTGTGTGTGTGTGTGTATGAGTGTGTGTTCCCCTTGAGTGAGTGTGTGTGTGTGTGTGTGTATGAGTGTGTGTTCCCCTTGAGTGTGTGTGTGTGTATGAGTGTGTGTTTCCCTTGAGTGAGTGTGTGTGTGTGTATGAGTGTGTGTTCCCCTTGAGTGTGTGTTCCCCTTGAGTGAGTGTGTGTGTGTGTATGTGTGTGTGTGTGTGTGTGTATGTATGTGTGTTCCCCTTGAGTGAGTGTGTGTGTGTGTGTGTGCGCTAGTGTGTGTGTGTGTGTGTGTGTGCGCGAGTATGTGCAAGTGTGTGCACGGGTGTGTGCGTGTGTGTGTATTAGTGTATGTGTTCCCCTTGAGTGAGTGTGTGTGTGTGTGTGTGCACGAGTATGTGTGCGTGCGTGAGTGTGTGTGTGCATGAGAGTGTGTGCACGAGTGTGTGTGTGTGTGCGCGCAAGTGTGCGAGTGTGTGTGTGTGCAAGTGTGTGTGTGTCTGTGTGTGTGCGTGTGTGTGCGCAAGAGTGTGCATGCGTGTGTGTGTGCGCGAGTGTGTGTGTGTGCGCGCGCGAGTGCACGAGTGTGTGTGAGTGTGTGAAATCATAACCATGAGCTCATCAACATGTTTTCATCAGTCAAACAAAAAGAGAGTTAGAATCAGTTTAACTAATTACATGTTGAGCGTAAAACTTCTCCAGTCCATATATGGAAGTGAAATTCTAATGATAATGACTCATCAACATATGACAGCCCACTTTTACATATCAATCCATGTTCATGCAAATGTGGGCGGTGCATATGTTAATGAGCCAGTGGTTGTGTCATTAATGATTCCCGGTGTTGATGCGTAAAGGATGGTCAATCATATCAGGCATTTGCATATCTTACAGAAGTCTTAAAGGGACAGTAGCAAGAACAGCGTGTTTAGTGTAGCTGTGGTGGAACATGATAAACTAAAATGTTCTTATTTTATAAATGTACTTTAGGGAGAAACTAAATAAAACAGAAGAGCTTCAGAAGTGTAGAGTGTGGCCCATAGGAGGAGGGAACATTATAGTATTTGGATAATATTTCATGCTCTTGACTCGCACGCCTGCTCTGTTTTATATCAGACGTCGATGCTAAATAAGGTTCTTCTGCGATCGAAGGGTCGTTCAGGGTTTCATCTTATGAAGTGCTTCATTTTTGGCTGTCGGCAATTCTGTAACTAATTACATGTTTATGATGCCGACTGATAATATTTTACATGAGTTTGCAGACTAAATCTTTGGAGAAAGATTATGAGAGCTGCAAAACAGTAAAAATAACACGGCTCACTACATGATCAGATTGATTCACGAACAGATGATTCATATGAGCGGGTTCTTTTAATGAATCAGTCAAAAAAGGCTCATAAGAACTAAAGCGGCGTTGAAGACGTGACGTCGGGCCTTTACGTGCGGTACGATCTCACGTTTCCTGCTGTGGAGAGAGGATGTGTCTCTCTGAGCGAGGAAACAGGTACTCTCTCAGACCAGAGTTTGTTGAGCGTCTGCTTGAGTCGCACACAACCTGAAGGAATGCCAAGAATCCCTGTGTTAAAGTTCACACTATATCTCCATCTGCGACTGGATGGCGGGAAATGGAAGACAGCTGTGTGTGTGTGTTTTATATATATATATAATATAATTATAAAATAAATGGCAATTCAATTTTTATATAATTTATTTAGTTATATGTATTTTTTCAATAAATAACAATTTAAAAAAATATATATATATTACATACACAATATATATATATATTTAATAGTAATAACATTATTTATATATATATATATATATTTATATAATTTATTGAGTTATATGTATTTTTTCAACAAATATAACAAAATTTAATATATATATATAACATACACAATTAATATATATATTTATATAATTTTTTATTTAGTTATATGTATTTTTTCAATAAATATAACTAAATTAAAAAAATAAAAAATATATATATATATATATATATATAATTAATATTACTAAAGATAGATAGATACTTTATTAATCCCTCGCAGGAAATTGTTGTTGTTACTTTTTTAATTATATTTGAATTATATATAATTATATTTTATTATTAATAAATAAAATTTTATATATATATATATATATATATATATATATATAAAATTATTTTATATAGATATATAAAGTATCTATCTTTAGTAATTAATATTACTAAAGATAGATAGATACTTTATTAATCCCTCGCAGGAAATTGTTGTTGTTACTTTTTTAATTATATTTGAATTACATATAATTATTTCTTTAATAAATAAAATTATATATATATATATATATATATATATATATATATATATAATTTTATTTATATTTGTAATTTCACTCTGAAATGAAAAAAAATATTTAAAATAATATAATAATAGTTTTCAGTAAATGCACTGAGCTGTTGACTTGTACATGAACACTTCGCTCTGAAACACGCAGCACATGTATATTTATGTCATTAAATCACAGCTTTTATGATTTGCTAACTGCACTATATCACCTTTCTGTTTAATTTCAATCACTCGTAATTTCAATGTGCGTTTGACCGATGAAGCTTCCTCAAACAATTAAGTGTCCACTGACAACTTCTTACTCAGGTGTCTCTCCAGAAGTGAGGGCTGGTCTTCTGTCCTGCCGCGTGAAGAGCTTTCAATGAAGCGTTAATGTGAGCTTTTAAAGGGCCGCTTCTGTTTACCGAAGCTGTCTGAGGAACGCTCTGCCAAAGCTCTCCGCTCCTCTGGCACCAGCTTCCTTCTGGCTCCAGCCGGATCGCCTTTTTCCACTTTGAAAACACTGCCTTAAACTGAGCGAAGTGAGTTTTTCACTGCGTTTTGTGTCTCGGTCATTCAGATTATAGTGTGGCCATCAGATCGTGTCTAACGTTTGGGGTGTTTTTTGACGTTTCAGAGCTCCTGCTCTGGATGGGTTTGTAATACAAGCCTGTGCACTTCCTTTAAGTGGTTTTGACTGGGAGTGACATTCCCACTGTGAGGGAAAAAAAAAGGAAAAACAGATGATATTTGATTCTTTCATGCGCACTTCATTCGTCTTTTCAACCTGTTTCAGATGAGAGATTCAAATGCGTTTCGCATGTGCTGCACGTTTGGATGGACATGAGACGCCGTCAGAGCCTCCACTGTTCCCTCCGCATTATCAAATGACATCTGAAGTTTGCATGGGATCAGGCCTGTGCGTGACGGACGCCACCTTTGCATGTGTGCATAATGTAGATTAGATCATTTGGACACTCCTACAGAAGAGCATGAGTTGATGTGGCGTGATTACAGCTGTGTGACGGTTCCTGGAACTGGAATATATATATGTGTGTGTGCGTGTGTGTGTGTGTGTATATATAGATATATATATACATATATTTTAATATTATTGTTATAATATTATTATATATATATTCCTTATTAAAATAATTTAAAATAAATATTTGCTTCAATATAATACATTTATTATTTATGTATTTTTATATATTTTTAAATTTTACAATTTTTAAAAATGATTTAAATTATTTAATAAATAAAATAATATATACATATTTGTTTAATAATTTACTAAATGGATTCAATTAATATACTAAATGGATTCAATTATTTTCATTTTATATATATATAAATATATATATATATATATATTTTTTATATATATATTTTTTATATATATATATATATATATATATATATATATACATATTTACATTTATTTTATATTTATAATCAAACTTCTTTAAAAAAATGTTTTACATTTATGCTTTAACTAAATATTCAATTATTCAGTATAATGAGAACCAGCAATATTTACATATTTAAGATTTTAATACATGATAAACATTATAAGCATGTTTGAGTTGTGTGATCATTGAATTGATTTTATATATATATATCTTGTTTCAGTTAAATTTGGCGTCCGTCAGCGTCAGTAAATACACTGAAGTCGGGCAGGTGAATCTGTCGTTCTGGGTTTGCTCAAACGGGCCACTTGTTTGACTCGGCCCACAATGAGTCTCATTGAGCCGCTCTGGAGTGCTTGTTTTGGAGTCGGGGATGGAAAATGTGCAGCTGGGAAGGTTCCCCTCAATCAAACGACATATTAATAGCCAAGTGACACATGGCGCACGTTGGCGTTGCACACAGGTTGAGCAGCGGAGGAATGCCTGGCAGGTTTCTGCACATATTGTTGGGATTAGGACACTCGCCAAAACAAATCACCTCCAACTTGGTGGGCACGACGTCCAGAGCTGGCCTCCTCCGGATCGCGTGTTGAGTTTCCTCAAATAGGGACTTAGTGTGGCTGGAGCAGGAGTCGTCGGTGCTGCTGTCCGAGATGTTCGCTTGACGTTCGCTTTCGTATTCTGACTTTAATTTGTGCATCTTGGCTGCCGTTCATGTCAGACCAGTGGAACAGCTGAGTAAATATACAAATGAATCCATTTCAGTATCAAAACTCGCTTCAAGGCAACGGCCAAATAAAACATGGTGTCCCTCGTCAGGACTGCATGATGTATTTGGCAGAGTCACAGCTTATCTTTTATCTTAAAGGAGTAGTTCACTCAAAAATGAGAAATCTCTCATCGTTTACTCACCCTCCTGTTGTCTTTGAGCATTTAAATGAGTCACATGGACTTATGTAAATGTGTTATTATTTTTCATTTTAGTTGATTAATGTGGTTGAGCTAGAATTGAGTTTTTGTGCTATTTTTATTTTAATAAGTATTTTTATTATTATTATTATTATTATTATTATTATTTATTCTAGTTTAATGCAGTTGATCTAGAGTTCAGTTTTAGTTTTTTTAGTATTTAATTATTATTACTATTATTTTTAATTATTCTTTTCTTCATAATAATAATAATAATAATAATAATGATAATAATAATTTTAGTTGATTAGTGGAATTGACCTACAGTTGACTTTATCTCTTTGTGCAGTTTTATTATATTAAGTGTTATTATTATTATTATTATTACTAGTATTATTATTAGAGCATTTGATCTAACGATTATCTAGATTTTTTGTGTTTTATTTAATAGTATTTAATTTAATAATAATGGTATTTTTTGCTTTAATAACAACAACAACAACAACAATAATAATAATGATAATAATAATAACAACAATAATAATTTTAGTTGATTACTGTGGTTCACCTAGAGTTGAGTTTATTTTGATTAACTGGATTAACTTCTTATGTATCTTAATTACATTTTTGTGCTATTTACATATTTTATTGAATTGTTATTATTATTAATAATTATTATTAATAATTATTATTAAATATATTAGTTTTTAGTATTATTAGTGCAGTTGATTCATCATTTATGTAGATTTTAGTGATTTATTTATTATTTGTATTATTAAATACTACTACTACTACTACTACTAATAATAATGTTATTATTCTGAAGAGCGTCAGTAGAATGGGTTTAGAAATGCAGATAAATGATCATGAGTTTTAATTCTGAGTGAACTGTCTCTTTAAGGGCTCTGTATTGTGTTTCATCTCTCTGGTGAGGAGGGTTCGAAGCCCCACAGATATTTATAACGGAGCTGTAATTGCTGATTATTTTCCTGGAAGACAGTGTCACAGCGGTATAAACAGACAGATGACCTCAACCCGCCTCTGCAGATTCACAGCGCTCTCACAATATCACGTTGTGTTGAGATATTTATTTGAAAGGGTCCCTCAAAGTTTATTTAAAAGGTGAAATGAGCATGAATGCAATATAACCGATCCCAAAGGGCTTCGTATTGTTGTATCAGTCAGTGCTGGAGTACTCCAAGACGGAGCCAAAAGCAAATTAAACTGTGGGCTTCAGATTCGGTCAAATAGCCTACATACAAATATATAGACATGCTATTTTGGAGAGTGTCCTCATAAACACAGTCATTTACAACTTAAGTTAATGTAAACAGTTGAGGAAGAAAATGCATGTGTATCAGTATATTAGACCTGTGCGTTAACTCTTAAAGTGACAGCAGCCTAATAAACCTGCTGCTGTCATTATTGTTAAACCTCAAAAGACAAAGATAAAATCACTCATTGCTCTTAAATGAATACTTTTGTAGCTTTAAAGGGGTGGTTGATTATGATTTCACTTTTTTAACTTTAGTTAGTGTGTAATGTTGCTGTTTGAGCAGAAACAACATCTGAAAAGTCACGCTCAAAGTTCAATGCAAAGAGAGATATTCTTTTTCAGAAATCACAACAAACGACTACAAAAAACTTTTTCCTGGGTTAGTGACATCACTAACCCTAAAATTTACATAAACCCCACCCCCGAGAACACACAACAAAGGGGGCGGGGCCATGTTGGGCTGCTTAAGAGTTGTTGTAGTATAGTGTTGTTGATGTCGTCATTTTACACCTCACAATCGAGGGTCAATTCAAGGAAAAAAGATGAACATGACGACACATGCTAGTGATGAGTTGATCAACTCCACAGCAACTACATCAGTTTATCCACTAACTGTTCAGAAACGTCTAAAAGTTGGAACTTCTTCCTGAGTCTCTACTGACAATCCTCATTTTGTCTGCGTGAGATTCTCCAGCTTTGATGTTGTTGAGCTGTTAAAGCTCCGACCCTCTTCTGGAGCAGCAGCTCATTTGCATTTAAAGGGACACACACAAAACACACTCACATGAGATCCACCAATAGCAAATCAGAACCATCCAGTCAATTAACCCTTCGCAAAGGTCCGGCCCCTTTTAGTTACTGTTGGTATGTCCGACAAGCTTTCACGCCACACATCATGTTCTCATGAAGTGAAAAAATACATCGCGGAGCAAAGAGGACACTGACAACATATGAAACAGTTTCATATTTAAAATATAGTAATTTTTTAAAGAAGTTTAATCAATAAATAGCGTCTGTCTCTTTAATGTGTCGTGACAGATCACTGTAGCTCCTTCAAGCGGTTCGTGAACCGATCATCTCTTCATACTAGTTCATTTATAGCATCAAATAAACATGAATGAACATCAGAAGGAATGTTGTTTCAAGCGTGGAAAGACGTGAGGACACACAATTTTTCAAGTTCAAGTTCACCAACGTTAATCTACTAACTCCCCTGACTGCTTTGACAGACAAATTGGAGGATTTGGGGTTATGATTGGTCAGATCGCCTGTCAATCAAACTGCCAGCGAAGGATCAATTCTTGTTTGAGAAGTGTTTCACTCGGATATAGCACAACATTCAACTTTAATACATTTCACATAAAGCCAGCCAGTCTGATCAGATTTTTAGATTACATTTTTAGGAAAGCTCCACTTTGAACAGATAGATATGGAGTATCATCTCTATTGGGTGGTCTGCAAGTGATTCCGACTGATTTTACCCACCAATACAAACATTTTTTGAAAGACTCGCACGTTTCAAAATAACAGCGAGCACTGCAGCAGGAAGTTATCTTTGATAATAGCACTTTTTGTGTTTTTTTCTCCTCGTACGTGCCGTGATGGATGTGTGTTAGTGTGAAGTCTGGGTGAGGTTTGGCTTCTCACTGTTATAACCTGCTGCTCGCGGCCTCACGTTTCCTCACAGACAGCGCTGCCGTCCAAGCAAAATCGTCTCCAACCGCTTCTGTCAGCCCTAAAACCTCCTGCGCTCGCAAAACAAATTGGAGCTGGTGGTTTGGGCGTCCAGAGCTCAGGGAGAAGAAAATCTGCTGCGGATGAGCATTTGGAGGACGGATATAGAGTAAGACTGTGTAATAATGTGGGAGAAATTCCCTCGCTCGTGCATTTATTTCAAAGTGGCTTTGGATCTGCTTGGCTTGTATGAACAGCTGTTTTTCCCCAACTTCCACCTGCACCGCTGATCCTAACAGTGTTTCTTAAAGATCAGCTTCGATTAATGAGAGTTTTGTCGTTGAGCGCTGGAGTTTAGACTGCAGGAAATTGGAGGATAAACTCGCCGTGGGTCTCGCAGCCGGATTTTGTTCCAGGGGTCCCACGTTTTTGCGGTTTTATTGGTTTCCTGAAGTGAACTGCGTCCCTCCACCCTTTCACCTCCATCTGTACCTCCAAAAAAACAGCGGTCTGTGTTTATATGCAGTAAACCTACAGCGCTGTTTCATCATGAACGCGGTGTTTGTGTAGTCGATGTGATGGACTTCTGAGAAGTTCTGCTGTGTGACATGTTATAATTCAGATAAAACTGTTTCAAACAGCATTTCTGCATGCAGTGAAAGACTTTCCTCTCCAGCTGACACAGAGCAGAGCCGTTTAAAATGAACCAGAAGGCAAAAAGAAGTTTAAAATGGTGGAAAAGAAGTGGCGAGCACTACATAAGACATAATATTAACAGTTTCCTTTATAATGAAGTAGTGACATATCTACATATACATATATATATATATATATTACAAAATACACAGTTATAATTCAACTCAATGTCAACTCTGCTCTCTAGTTTTATGTCAATTACCCGTTTACAGAATCACATTCGGCTCGAGTTGCTTCAGTCCAGCAGACATTCACAGAAGTTGGTTGAAAGCCTCAAATGTGAAAACGAATGAAACTCCAAGAGCTTTCAAAACAAGTGAAGGGATTTAATTACACATACCTGGACAACTTACAGCATGGAAAATCCCTCTGCGCTCGCTACCCACGCCCGCGTCCGACACAGCTGCACCAGGGAAATCATAATAAGACTAATAATGACGGCTGGTAAAGAAGAAGTGTGCTCATCAATCAAATTTAGCCTGTCAGTCATTTACAAGCCGCCACCTCCTGTTCAGGTGCGCCGTTATTCTAGGCACGGGTTCGGAGATGCTTCTGGTGCTGGACGTCGTTTCGCGGCGAGTGACGGGAGATTCTGTTTTAGAAATGTCGCGGCTTGAGCAACAACATGCATGCGACGAAAATGGTAATTTCAGGTTTTGATTATGTGCTTTATTTAATGTTAAAAGTGTTTAATGTGAGTTTGAATATCATTTGTATCAGTACTGAAAGACAATGAATAATTCACCTCATGTCTTGAAAATAAATTAAAGGATACAAAACATTCAAACTGTGATCAAACAAGTGTATAATACTTATAAATTTAATAATGTACTCATCCACTTGGTTGTGAGTGCAGTGAGACTCCGCCCACACGCTCTTCTGATTGTCTGATTTTTAATGAGTTGCGTTGTGAGTGCAATGCTTTTGCAGAGAGACTCCGCCCACACTCTTCTAATTGGCTGTGATTTTTTTTTTTGATTGATTTGGTTACGAGTGCAGTGCGTTTGCAGAGAGACTCCACCCACACGGTCTTCTGATTGGCAGTGATGTTTGATTGATTTGGTTGAGTGTAGTGCGCTTGTAGAGAGACTCCGCTCACACTCTCTTCTGATTGGCTGTGATTGATTTGGTTGTGAGTGCAGTGCGTTTGCTGAGGGACTGCACCCACACGCTCTTTTGATTGGCTGTGATTTTTTTTTTGATTGACTTGGTTTCGAGTGCAGTGCGCTTGTAGAGATTTGGTTGCGAGTGCAATGCTCTTACTGAGACTCAGCCCACACTCTCTTCTGATTGGCTGTGATTGATTTGATTGATTTGGTTTCGAGTGCAGTGCACTTGCCGTGAGACTCTGCCCACACGCTCTTCTGATTGGCTGTGATTGATGTGATGTGTTGTGCAGAGAGACTATTTGTTAGATAAAAATGTTTTATTTCACGTTCTCTGGGAATCTGATGTCCGTCACCGATGAATTCAGCTCATAATTGTCGTCTACCCACAATGCAGCTGTCTTAAGGTCATCTGAAGTGTCTTCTTGTCTCATTTTGTTTTACTGACCGTGCAGTTGGCCTTTGCCCATCCAGAGACGACACTCGACCCTTGAAGGATTCGGAGAGTCTTTGAACCGCCGTCGCTGAAGAGCTTCGGTGTCGTGTGCGTAACCCTCATCAAGAGGGGCGAAGGTTACGCGGTGAAATCGTTCTCAGATAGCGTCTGTGGAACAAGCCCGGAGGCCTCGCTGAACGAGAGGCCTGTGTAGAAACCCTAATGAACATTGTGTCATGGTAAATCAATGAAAAACGGTCTGGGGAGAGAGTTACAGGATAAACAAAGAAAGCTGGAAAGTCTGTGCGAGCAGCTACTGGAGGTGCCAGAGCAGAAAACTCATAAAGAGAGAGTGTTTTTCCCTCCTGCACGCGTCTGAAATCTCAGCAGAGCTGCAGGTTTATGTCTGCGCTGCTAATTAACAGTGGAAAATGAATTTTTAAAATTATTGAACTGAGGATGACAAGTTCAGGGTGGTGAAGTGGAGCAGCTGTTTTTTTTAAGTATCCATGACTGTGACATTATTACTAGCCAAACCGTGGTGTTTTTGATCGTGTTTGTAGGCCGTTCATGTCCCATAATGCTTTTTTACACAGTTTTGCATGTAGATTTATGGTTGTGTGGTGAATGTATGCAGTTCAGCTGAGGTCGGGTTTGTTTGGTTCTGGTTTGAGCTGCACGATTAATCAAAGTGAAACCGAGATGATCAAATCCCAAAGACTGATTTAATTAAATAAATATATGCAGAACATGTGTCGGCCGTCTGACGAACGGCTGTTGTCAACAAAAGAGAAGCTTTAAGAGCTTTCACGCCAAAATAAAAGCTTGATGGTTTGACGTTTGAAAACGAACGTTTTATATATATAATTTTACAGTTAAATGTTTCTTATAAGGCGATTAATTGCATCCAGAAAAAAAGTTTGTTTATGTACAATGTGTGTGTACTGTGTATATGTATTTATAAACACATACATATACATGCATATATTTATGAAAAATGTTAAACATAAAAAATCAATAATAATTTGATTTGTATATAAATATATACATGTAAATATATCTTAAATGTATACTATAGATAGTATGTAAAAGCAAGTTTACATTTTGGATGCGATTAATCACGATTAATCATTAAACAACCCTAATTTCTAATATTTGTTATTTGTATTGTTTTATTTAACAGCAACAACAACAATAATAATAATAATAATCATAATAATAATCATCATTTATTATTATTAATAAATTATTTTATAAGAAATGATGAGTAAATTTTTTGTTTTACAGCGAAATATGATAGAAATATTTCTTACTTTGTTTAATATTTAATTTAATAATAATAATAATAATAATAATAATAATAATAATTATTATTATTAAATACTTGATTTTTTTGCTATTTTACATTGAAATATATAATATGAATATTTCTTATTTTGTTTATTTCATTTAATAATAATAATAATAATAATAATAATAATGAATAATTATAATTATTCTTCATATTACTATTACATTTTTTATTTTACAGTAAAATATTACAATAGGATTATTTCATATATTAAATACTTGATGTTTTTATTTGATGAAATATTGACAGTGAAATATTACAATAGGAATATTTTTTATATTAATTTTTATTTATTAATAATAAGAATAATAAGAATAATAATATAAAAATGTTATTATTATGATTAAACATTTGTTTTTATTTTTATATAATATGAAATATTACAGGAATATTTATTTTGTTTAATATTTTAATAACAACAACAACAATAATAATAATAATAACAATAGCCTGATGATGATGATGATGTTTATGATGATGATTATTATTAATAAACAATTAAATTAATTAAACAAAATAAGTAATATTCCTATATTTCTGAAAATGTTATAGTCATTTTGATATATATTCACATAATCTTTGGCCAAATTCTGCAGCCCTACGAACAAGCAGAGAAAACCTGTAGATTTAGGTTTAATGATGTTTTAAATCTCAATCACAATTAAAAAATTTTCCCCAAATCGTGCGGCCCTAGTTCTGCTCTGGTTCACAGGTCTGTGATTCCAGATACTGTCCATCAGATCGTGTGAATCCATGGGGATCGTCTGACGGAGCTCGTCCAGCAGCCAGGTCAAAGGTCACGAGAGAGCCGCTGCTGATTTTGGCCGCTCGTCTCTGTGTTTTATCAGAGCAGCGTGATTGTAATCATAAGCAGCTGTTGCTTTGTAAACACAAGTAACCCTGGTAATTGGTGAATGCTGGTTTTCGGCGTGCAGCGGTAGCCCATGATGTCACGGGTTTGTGTTTCCCTGCTTTTGTTGTTGAGAAACTTTGTTGCGGTCGTTTTGTGTTTGATGTGACGGACGCTGCTTCAGCAGATGTTTGTGGATTACAGTAAACAGGGTGTTTACTGTGTGTGTGTGTGTGTGTGTGTGCGCGTGTACTCTGTGCTCATCACCGTGGAAACAGCATGACTTCATCTTGATTGCTGTCTCTTCTCTCTGATTAAACTGCAGCCGAAACCTGTAGAAGGTGTTGAACCGCCACAGCCGTCAGAAACACACTGAGCTTCTGCTTCGAGTCTGTTTGACCGGTTAATATTGTTGTTCATTGTGTGTAATCAAGGGAGGCAGTAGTCAAGCAGGGCAGTAGTACATCTTTTTTTATTATTATTATTATTATATATATTTTTTTATATCTTTAATGTATTATAATTTATTCTTTGATTATTTTTATTTTTATTCTTTAATATTCTAAATGTACTTTAATATTTATTGCTTATTTATTTTAATATTATTATTACATATTTTATATATTATAATATTTTAATATTTTGCTTTATGTTGCTCTTTAATCTTTATTTTATTTTATTATTTAATATTTATTAAATTTTTTGCTTTATTTTATTTTTTAATATTTATTTTATTATTATGTTATCTTTATTGTATTTTATTCTTTAACATTTATTTCATTTTATTATTTTATCTTAATTTTATTCTTTAATATTTATTTCATTTTTTATTTAACCTTTGCTTTATTTTTAATCTTTATTTTATTTTATTTGTTGATATTTATTTAATTTATATTTTTTAAATTTTTGCTTGATTTTATTCTTTAATCTTTATTTTATTTTAATCTTTAATATTTCTATTAAATCTTAAGATTTTTAAATTTTAAATTGCATATAAAATTTCCATTCATTTGGATTAAAGTTTCAGCATAAACTAATAAACATAATTTGATCCATATTTCACTTATGCATAAATAAAACGCAAAAAATAATCATGGTTTGCATCTATTTTATTTTACTTCATTTACATTTAAGTAGTCATGTTTTTCAAGCACTTATTCAAATAGACTATACTGACAAATATGCGTCAGTTTATTAATTTGTGTTAAACCTCTATAATCCAAACAAATGGAAATTTTACATGCAATTCAAGTGCACATTTTTTCATTGATGTTAATCTCAGTGAATCGATTCACTAAAACAAACTCTCTGAACGAACCGATTCAGTGAGATGAATCTGATTCATTAAGTAATTTTCCACCCAAACTGGTCGTCACAGTGGTCAGTTGAGCTGGTTTCAGCAGGTCTGTGTCTCTGTGTCTCTGTGTCTCTGAGTCTCTGTGTCTCTTAGTCTCTGTGTCTCTCTGTTTTTGAGTCTCTGTGTCTGAGTCTCTGTGTCTCTGAGTCTCTGTGTCTGTGTCTCTGAGTCTCTGAGTCTCTGTGTCTGAGTCTCTGTGTCTCTGTGTCTGAGTCTCTGTGTCTCTGAGTCTCTGTGTCTCTGAGTCTCTGTGTCTCTGAGTCTCTGTGTCTGAGTCTCTGTGTCTGAGTCTCTGTGTCTCTGAGTCTCTGTGTCTCTGAGTCTCTGTGTCTCTGAGTCTCTGTGTCTCTGTGTCTGAGTTTCTGTGTCTGAGTCTCTGAGTCTCTGTGTCTCTGAGTCTCTGTGTCTCTGAGTCTCTGTGTCTCTGAGTCTCTGTGTCTCTGAGTCTCTGTGTCTGAGTCTCTGTGTCTGAGTCTCTGTGTCTCTGAGTCTCTGTGTCTCTGAGTCTCTGTGTCTCTGAGTCTCTGTGTCTCTGAGTCTCTGTGTCTGTGTCTCTGAGTCTCTGTGTCTCTGTCCCGCTGAGGTGATGTTGTATGTGAGGACGGCTCACTCTGTGGGACGGGTGTTGGGCTGGTTCTGGTTAGTCAGGTGTCCAGACGCTGTAGTCCTGATATGTGTTGGGCCGTTCAGGGTTCAGCGGCTTCGCCTCTTTTTCAGGATTGAGTTCCCCTCTGTTCTTTGATCCTGATGGATTCCCTTTGGCATAAGAATAATATTTGCATCCACTCTGATCTCTGAGGTGTGACGGCTCTGTGGAAAAACACTCTGCTTTGAGACCATCCAGATTGTAATTTTCAATTTAGGAAATTGTTAATTGTTGTCGTGATTGGGCTTCATCATGTCATGAAGTCTTCCTCAAATAATCACAGTTGTGCTCTTATTATGTGCAGTTTGAATATCGTTATGACTAAATGTTTGAAATCAGTAGCTCTGAAAATAGATTTTAAGTCTGAAATCTAATAAATGTGTGTGTGTGCGTGTGTTTATGTGTATATATATATATATATATACACTCACATAAGAACACTCAAGCTCTGTATAGGAAGGGACAGAGCCGCCTCTATTTTCTGAGGAGGCTGAGGTCCTTCAACATCTGCCGGACTATGCTGAAGATGTTTTATGAGTCTGTAGTGGCCAGTGTTATCCTGTATGCTTTTGCATGCTGGGGCAGCAGGTTAAAGGTAGCGGACACCAACAGACTCAACAAACTGATCCGTAAGGTTAGTGACATTGTTGGGGTGGAACTGGACTCTCTGGCGGTGGTGTCAGAGAGGAGGATGCTGGCCAAACAACATGCTATCTTGGACAGTGTCTCCCACCCACTCCATAACGTGCTGGTCAAACAAAGGAGTACCTTCAGCGGACGACTCATCCCCCCAAAAAGCACCACAGAGTGCCACAGGAAGTCATTTCTGCCTGTGGCCATCAAACTCTTTAACTCCTCCCTCTAAGTGTGAGTCTGTATGACCCTAGTCACTATACTGGACATTGATCATGACATCTCGGTAATACTTGAAATGATTGTGCAATATACTGTGTTATTACCTGGTGCAATATTCTATTTTTTCCTTATTATACCGTACTATCATTCTCAACCGACAACCTTTGTACTACACACTTATTTACTTATTTTATCTTATATTTTATTTTTATTTATTTATACTTATTTTAGTTATTATTTATACTTATTTCACCTGGTACTTAATTTTTTTCTTTTTTCTAACCTGTTTTATTATAGTGTATAGTATTTATTTTTTATTTTTATTTTTAATATATATTTACTTTTTTTGGGGGGGGGTTATATATATATATTTTTTTTTTGCATATTTTGCATATTTTTGCATATTTTTTTTGCATAGTTTTATTATGTGTGTGTATATATATATATATATATATATATATATATATATATATATATATATATATATACACACATAATAAAACTATGCAATATAATATAGTTAATATAATATGATATAATATGATATAATATAAATTAGCTACCTGTCAGTCATAACACCTCTGGCTTTGTAGTAATTTTCAGCAATTTTTTTTGTTAAAAAATATTTAATTTAATTTAATATTAAAAAATGTATGGCACACTACCATACCATGTTTTCTGTAGTAAAAAATATAATTTATATATTTATATAATATAATATAATATAATATAATATAATATAATATAATTATTTATTTATTTATTATAAACAAAATATGTAATATTTATAAAATAACTTCTCCTGTAGCTAGCTTTCAGCCGTAACACCTTAATAGTAAATTTCAGCATTTTTTTTTATTAAAAACAATATTTAATAAAAAAATTGCTGAAAACAATAAACTCTACAATACCATGCTTTCTAATAAAGATATATTTTTTATAATATAACATAATATAATATTTAATTGTAATAATTTCTCCTGTAGCTGTCAGTCAGTGGTAACACCTCTGTCCGCTGATAGCGCATGAATGAAGGGATTTGGCAGTAATCCTCCCTGATCTCCATAGAATCAGCATGTCTGCAGTTTGAGCCCTGCTCTCTCGCTCTCTCTCTCTCTCTCTCTCTCTCTGTGGATCGTGTTTCCACACACACCTGAGCCGCAGCGCACCTGAGTGCACAAAAGCCTGTTATATCACAGTACCAAAACAATTACAACGACTGTACACGATCGTACACGATAGCGTGCTAATCTCCTTTCTCTGCTGAAGCGTGGCGTATCGGGTGGCAGATCGGGTACACGTCAAACGGCCGTCGCAGGAAGCGCTCTCTGAGTCTGACGGGAGTGAGTGCTTGTTGTGATTTACATGAGGCGGCTCTGGAATGCGGCGCCCGGCTCGTCCTAACGGCACCCGCAGCCGCAGGCCTCAAACGGGTGTCGTGATGGAGGCGCGGGGTAACGTGAGCCGTAGAATAACGCTCAGAAACTGTGTTTATATGACGGCTCGTGTGTAGACGGTGAGCCGAGACGAGTTTCTTCAGACTCGTGCAGGTAAGCAGAAAAAACACAGGGTTTATTTATCAGTTT